>JBBMEF010034400.1:0-38225 GCA_037832685.1 Sicyos baderoa | reverse complement strand
AATAATCTAATAAATATTCTATCAAATCATATAGAATATATAATAATATTCAAATACTAAACTTAACCTATCGTAGGAAATATCCTAATGATATTTATTCCTAACAACAACAATATCAAATCCCCTTTTCCTTCTTAATTTCATTATCATTATTAATATTATTATCTTCTTTTGGCTTTGTTTCTCTAAATGGAAAATTTTAGAAACCAGCTAACTCCTAATCATGATCATCTTCACCAAAAAAATATCCAAGCTCCCAACAAAGCAACAATGGAGATAAACAAGCCCATCAAAGTGAAGTACATTTCCAATCCCATGATGATCAAGGCGAACAACGAGTCGGAGTTTCGAGCCATTGTTCAGAAGCTCACCGGCCAGGACTCGCCTCATGATGCTTTCGATATTCAATCACATGAACAATTCAACCATGCATTTTATCTCCCACCGTCCACCGCGGTCGCTTCTCCCGATTCTAAGGGTCGTAATGGTTCGGTACTCTTCGGTGGTGTCTACGATCCGACTGGAGTCGGCGAAGACCGTGAATGGGTAGATGAAATACAAGGCTCTTTTTTTGGGGTTCAAGCTTCTAATTATGTTGATATATGGAGATGAAGGTGAAAAGAGAGGTTTTATTAGTGAGGATGTTATAGTATGTTTTTGTACGGGAATTTTGTATTCAATATGGAAATTAAACGAAGTACTTAAATTTTTTTTATCAATTCATGCTTTTTTTAATATAATATTAGAGAATGATAATTCGAACTTGTAATCTCATAATTATTAGGTAGTACAAGATGTCGTTAGAATCTGGAGCAGCCTTATTAATTTATGTTGAACTCCCATAAATAAATGGTAAAATTATTATAGATATTTGAGAATTTTGGGATATACTTTCTTTTTTTTTGAAAGGTTTAAGCTTAATTATAAATTTTGTTTTTTTGTCTTTCAAGTTCAAGTTTTTTCTTTTTTTAAGAAGTCTTTCAAGTTGAGTGTGAATAATTCAAATAATATGGACAACTTTCATTTTTATAATAACAAAAATATCCACCGATTTTTTTAGAGATTGAACAAAATGATTCTAATTTACTCTAGAGACTTCTTTTAGTACAACAGAGATTCAATTTTTTTTTATTGAATATATATTAAGAAAAAAATGACAAATATCAATTTTTGAAATTAAATCAGTGATATGGTGTTGAACTGGTTTCTAAACCAAACAATAAAACCATTACGTCACTAACCCATTTAGTTAAATCTAAGATTTATAAGTCGACGATATAAACCAAAGACTATATAAAAAACCATTATATATACATATATATTAGGTATTATTCATAATATGATTATTATTATTTTTTTAATAAATAAATAATTTCAGTGAACATTATGAATCTAAGGAAGAAACACGAAACCAACCGTCACAAACCATATTGTACATTAAGTGTCACAAACCATAGTTGATTCATTATTAATTATAAATTATTGATCAATAGGACTCTTTAGTCAGTCAAGCAAGTAAGCCAAAAAGGTAATTATTGTTTTATTATTCTAATTAATACACAATTAATATAGCAAAGCTGGTAAAATGTGTATTTGACTCTTTTTAAATATAATGGTCCATCAAGCCATATTATTAAAATAATTGATCAAGAGATTATTGTGACTTTAATGACATTGACCACATTTAAATCAATCTTTTGTCTAATTGTTGATTTTCAACATTCAAATCAATTATCATCTCATATAGATGCAAACTAAATCTTTTGACTTAGCTAATTACAAAGTTGCATTATTCTTGATTGTTGATGCATAAATAGGGTAAATATGATTAAAAATAATAATTATATTTTGAGAAGAAATAAGGTAGTCTTCTAAAAGAAAAGTATAAAGTTTAGAGAATTAGGATGAAATTTGTTAATGATCCTATCTTAAAAAGAGTGGAGATCTCGTAACAATATATAATAAGATAAATGGGTGTTTCATCTATCTCTACAAAGAGATACAACTGTTCTCAAATAAATGAGAGTCAAATATCGATAATAATATTTAGTTGATTTATCATAAAATAATGAAATTGTTGTGCCACTAATTCGTCGGTTCTATATATAGACGTACGTTAATTCAAAATTTTATATCAATGCGGTAAAAGCGAAAGTTTAAACAACAACCAAAATAAAGATTTATTTAATATTTAGGAATTAAAAAGTATTTTAAACTTTATAGGTTTTTGTTTTTAATCAGAAAATAGAATATTCAACACAATTTCTCTATTTTAAAAGTTGAAAGAACAAAATAAAATTTATAATTTTATATTTCATTTTATTTTGGGGTTAATTTTGTAGGAGTTCTTGTTTTCATCCCTCAATTTTTAATTATCATATATTAGTTTCTCAATTTTGCACGAATCTGTTTTGGTACACATTCCCATCAACTTTGACTTCTTGATTGCCAAAGTCAATGTCTTTGATTTCAAAAAACAAATTTTTTATTTTTTATTTTTGTTTTCTTAAATAAGTCATAGTCTTTGTTTTCTTACCAATCATTAGTCATAGTAAAAAAAACATGGTTTTCAATTGTTATAGAAAAGAATTATCCTTATTCAAGTAAAAAGATGACTTGTTGAAGTTTTTTTTTTTTTTTTTTTTTTTTTTGGAAAAACGTTGCCGGTTAAAGTTAATTATAGATTAATGAATCCGATTTTGTCAATAAAAACATTTATTTGAATTTAACGGTAAATAAGGATTGCCAACAGTAGCATAACTGGTATCTTGTACGACCTAATAACGAGATTATAGATACAAATTCTCCTTCCATTCAAACCCAACTAGAAACTAGATTTGAAAGATTACATTTATAGTGAAACACTTCGCTCTCGGGAATAGATGGTTTCCGAAAAAAGAAAAACTACTATTTTTATTTTTAATTTTATTTTTTTAGAATAAAATAGAAACACTAGTTTGATGTAATTTCAAAAAAAAAAAATTAAACTTATAAATTATTTTTATGGGTCGATATTAATTTTTAAATTAATTGAATAATTAGTATGATGTTGAAATTAATTTTTTTAAAGATATTCTCTTATTTGTCATTTTACTTTTATTTTGTATACATAGAAAGTAGGTGTATATATGGAGTTGAGTTAAATAGATTTTTTGGATAAATTCAAAATTCTAGATTAGTGAATCTATCCATCCGTCCAACCGTATGTGTTTAAGTATTAAATTTGGTTGGATTAATTTTGATTGTCGAAATACTTTTAATAGAAATCATGAAATATTAACTTAAATTAACTAGTATTTACTTGTTGTACTGTTGGTTACAATGTGTTTTAAATTTTCAAGATGTTGAAGAAATTCAAAAATCTAAATAAAACATAAGATTACAAATGAACTCTATAAGGTATAATTCTAAAATTTGACATTAATTTCTATATCGAAAAAAAAGTGAGAAAAAAGAACAAAAATCAATCTTACCCATTTTTATTTGAGTGAAAGGATTTTTATAATTTGGGGATGAGTTTTTGAACTCTGTTTTTTCCCACTAAGTACAGGTTTTGAGAAAGATTAGAGAGGATGATGGAATTTTTTTTTCTTTTTTTACCACCTCATCAATTTATAACTATAGTTAAACTTTTTGTTAACTCAAGAACTAATTTTAAATTTTTTAAAAAGTTCAAGATTTAAAATTAGACATTTGAAAGTTTAGGAACCAATTTGAAACAAAAATGAAAGTTCAGGAATTAGAATTGGACTTTTGAAAGTTTAAGGACCAAAATAAAAATAATTACATGATAGTTTAGGGACCAAAATAGTATTTTACCCAACATTTTAAAGATGTGTTAGTGATTTCTCGAATAAATGAAAGTTAGTAGTGATATTGGTTCGATTTTCCTCATTTTCGAGGCCAAACCGAAAGATCCGATCGGATCTAATTAATTTGACAAGAGAGAAACTGAGCTAATGTTCAGTAAATGAGCTCAAATTTTTTTCTTAAGATTTTGTTCTTTTTTACTATTTTACTTGCTATTTTACTTTCAACTTTTATTTGATTGTTTTTTCTTAAAAAAAAAATCGACATTTATAATTAAATTAAACAAAAATAATTAGTCATTATATAAAAAGAATAAAAAAAGAAATAAATCAATATAGGTTCAATTCTTTTTTTATATTGAATTTTACAAATTAAAATCGAACCAAACTAAATTAATAATTTTCGATTTTCTCCTAATAAAAATCGATACGTCAAACATTAAGATAAAAATCCAAAGCAATCCTATGGACCGATTTAATTTGGTTAAATTTCATCGTTTTCGATTATTATTATCATCCATAAGAGGTGTTTGTATGGGGTTTTGATGAATTAATTTGAGTAAATAAAAATTGTGTGATGTATCTAAAAACTCGTTTATATATAATTTTTTTGTAGATAAGTTACAGTAAAAAAACTTGTTTAGATATAGATTTAAAATGAATAGTTAGTTTGAGTAGTTAAAAAGGAATAATTAGAAAAGAATGGTTAAAAATGAGTTATTTTAAATAAGTAGAAATAAGTAGTTAAAAATGATTAATTAATTATAATGAATCATTAAAAATGAATAGATTGAAATGAATAGTTATTTTTAATAACAAAAATGAGTCTTAAGGCCCCGTTTGATACCATTTGATTTCTTGTTTTTTGTTTTTCAAATTCAAGCCTATTTTCTCTCAAATTTCCTACAATTTATTTCATCCTTACTACCATGTATACATCTTTCCTCAAGAAAGTAGGGGAACACCAACCAACTTTAAAAAAAAAAAAAAAAAAAAACTTTCCAAAGTTTGTTTTTGTTTTTAAAAGTCCGTTAGTATTCTCCTACTTTCTTGAAGAAAGATGGATAAATAGTAGGAAGGATGAAGCACTAGGAAATTTGAGAGAGAATAAGCTTAAATTTAAAAAACCAAAAACAAGAAACCAAATGGTTATCAAACGAGGCCTTAAACGTAAATTTTCAAAAAAAAAAAAAAAAAAATCTTTAATTTAATTCATATTTAAATAAAAATAATAATTGCACACTTTATCTTTTTTTTAGTGCAAATTAAGAGAATGAGATTACAAACACAGATTTTGATCCACAATCGTAGAATAGAAATAAATTAATACCAAACTAGATAATCAATCGTCTCACACAAGATATTAATTAATCATGATTGAACAAAATGATGATTGACATGATGAGGTCATTATTTGACCTTTGAGTTATCAATGTTCCACTTTTCCTAAGTATACAAAAAAATCAAAGAGTACTAAAGTTTGAGTTTTGTGGCTATTTTTACTCTAAAGTTCACGTGTGTTGACCCCAACATGATTATACCCACCTTTTGATTTACATTATTAAAGCTAAAGTAGAAAACTTTATGCTAAAAATATTATTTTATTTATCTTATTTTCAAAAGCCTTTGTCTGGTTATATTTTTATAAGTTTTCAAATAATTAGTTTCGGGATTTACTAACATTGGTCAAAAAGGAAAACTAGACTTAATTAAAGTAATTAATTAGGTGATGTGCCTCGGTAGGCTCACATTTTCTTACAAATTGATTGCAAATTTTCTCATGTTTTAAATGGAGGTTTTATCAAAATGGTCTTATCTGATTTGAATTTGGGGTTAATTCATTTCCATTTCATAGTCACGAGTTTGATTCATAGAGTCAATATTTATATTCCTCATTTTCTCAATTTATATTAAAAAAAATCCTTGATTTTTTTTTTTCAAAAAAGAAAAAGGAAAAATGAACTTCGGTTCATCTAGATGTAACTTTATAATTGAGCCAATTAAAACGTACCATACAATTGTTTTTACAAAGTGAGTTATGAGAGGTAGATAATTGAATTAATGCATAATTGAATTGTAACCACGTTTAAATGAAAGAGATCATGATAATATATAAATGATAATTAATAAAGAGTTAAAAAGAATAGATAAGTATTACATAAACCAACAAAGTTTATGTTCTTTTTTGGTGACTCAATCATATAAATTTCAAAATCAAATATGCTTAATTTATAGGGGAATTTGCATGTATATTATAATAAGGCAAAAAAATTACATAAATAATAAAAAAAATGAAAATATTTGTAAATATAACAAAATCAGATTTTATAGACTCCATCAATAGTGTCCGATAGATTCCATTAATAGTGTCTGATAGAGTCAATCAATAATATCTATAAAAAAAAGTTGCTATATTTGCAATATTTTTAAAATGTTGCTATAATTCTAATGTCGGGTAGGGAATTTGCAAATTGCCTATAGTAATTCTTAATTAGGCGATTTTTTATCAAGAAAAATACTTGAGTGAGAATTATAGTGTGTTGAAGTAAGCCGTATTAGTCTAATAGAAAAAATCTTCACTTTTAGAAACAATTCATAAACTTGGTATTTTCACTCTTAAAATCAGTTAAAATCAAATAAATAGTGTAGTGAAATTGTAAAAAATGCAAGAGAATGTCAATATCTCATTAAGGTTTTGAATCCTAAATCTAGGGTGTTACCCATGCACACTTTTATTAGTTGGAATAACAACATAGAAATTTGAAAATGTGTTGAACTATGTTTAATTACTTTCTTTTTAAACTATATTTTATTGCACTATCCATAATACTTATCATTTTCCAGTGAACAAAAAGAAATTCATCATATATATATGGGGAATTTACATGTATATATATTACAATAAGACAAAAAAAATTACATAAATTACATAAATAACAAAATAATGAAAATATTTACAAATATAACAAAATCAAATTTATAGACTCCATCAATAGTGTGTCTGATAGACTCCATCAATAGTGTGTCTGATAGACTCCATCAATAGTGTCTGATAGAGTCTATCAATAGTATCTAAAAAAAAGTTTGCTATATTTGCAATATTTTTAAAATATTGCTATAATTTTAATGTGGGGGTAGGAATTTTGCTATAGAGTACAAATTCCCTATATATATATATATATATATATATATATTTTTTTTTTGCCTGGTCATTGTTTCAAAACCAACCAACATTTTTATAAAACAGCAACTTAAGAATTGAAAATTGGGCTAATTAAATTGGTTCTTAACCTTCAATTTCTCATATCGTCACTTAGTTAAACAATGATAACAAGGACATTAAAAAAAAAAAAAAATTTGAAACTAAATAGAGGTCACAATCCAGATTTGGGCTTAAATTTATATTTCCAATAGAATGAGACCCTACAACACAATTTTACATTAAATTTATATCCAATTCAAAAGGTTTGAAATAAATTCATATATATATAATATATATATTACACATGAAATCACAAGGGTAACAAACATAACTTAATTAGGATTTATTATTATTTTTATTATTTTGTTTTGGAAGTGGGATTATGACATTTAAGCAGACAATTTAGAAGCCAACAACCCAAAAAGACCAAACCCAACAAAAGGAATTGACCAATAATTTTGTAGATTTGGCACCATACAATTACAAGTCTTGGTTTCATTAATTACACACCAAATACTTTACCTTAGTCAATTCCATGATGCATCCTTTTTTCTTAGTTAAGTTTATAATAACCCACTCTCCTTCCTAGAAATTAATTAAACTCCCTTATCAACAATAATACAATATAAACAAACAAATATCTCTCTTTATATACTTATATATAAACCAAATCTATAGCTTAAAAAAGAGATAAACAAAATCTCTTTTTTTTTCCTCTTTGATTTTGTGATGGGGAAGTGTGGAGAGAATCAAGAAAATCATGTAAACACCACAAAAGTTAAGAGAAAACCCATCAAAGTAAAGTACATTTCAAGTCCAATGATGATCAAAGCAAGCAATGCAGTTGAGTTTAGAGCCATTGTTCAGCAACTCACCGGCGTCAACTCCGGCGGCTCGGTTAGGCAGAGAAGCCACAAATCAGGTGTGGTCGGCCGTCGGAGTACTCCATCTTTTTCAATGTTGCATGCAGATGAAATGGAAGTTGTTGGGTTCTCGAACGACATGTCGTCGTCGCTGCTCGAACTCAATGAAGGTTGTTTTGGTAGCTTTATGGGATTCCAATCTCCTTGTTTGTTTTGATAGAATTTATGTAGAGAGAGTTGTGTTTGTTGGGTTGGAAATTTATACAAAGATTCTGCAATTTTCATGCTTCAAAAGCTTACGTTATTGTATGTATATTCATGGTGAAAGTTTTTATTTTTCGCATTAAACTTCTTGTTATTAGGACTATTTGATCATAGTATGATGGTAGTCGAGTAAGTAGGCTCGGTTATCTAGTGGTTCAAGACATACTCTCTTTTCAATGAGGAAATGGGGTTCGACTTCTTTAGGGTGACTTTGATAACACATAAAACGTGGAAGGAAAGTAAGCGGGCTACTTTTCTTCAATGACTCTTTATCGGAGTAGCTATTCTCATCTTTTACAATCTTATATATGTTTTCTATTAAAAATCTTCATATTTGTCTCACATTAGAAAGGTGGAGAATTCTCAACGTTTTTATAAAATACGTGAGTTGCTCCCCATGATACAATCCAAGCGAGAATTCGATCAAGCTACAAATTCAGACTTAACAAAAAATAGTGTTCTTAATGTGGTATATCATCTCGAAGGAACTCAATGGAAATCATCACTTTTTTTTTTTTTTGTTGAAAATAGTGTTATCAATGTGAGTTGAGTTAATCTATTCCATATAACTAATTGTTTTTTAAATGAAATCTCATATTATCGAATATATTTTCATTTCATCTTTCTAGATATTCAAATATTGTAAGTTTAATTATTCAAGTTTCTATTACACACCTTGTATTTTTTTTTTTTTATTACATTACAAATGAAATGAGTATAAATTAAGTGTCAAATGGAGATTATTGTGGGGGAGATTTTTTATATAATGATATCAAGTGTAAATCTTTCAAGTCCAAACTCTAATAAAATATGTATTATTCATTATTTTTATCTTCCCACTATAACAAATTTTGAGCTAAAAAGCAGCTACTTTCACTAATATTAACAAAAACAATAATTTCGATATAAGTATATGTTTATGACGTTATGATCTTATAGTTTAAATTGTGTTGAATTGTACTAAAAATAAAAAAATTGTGTTGAATTAAAAATAAAGTTAATTGTCATTAATTTTATTTAGCAAAATTTATTAGTCATATTTTGACATAACATGTTTTCATGTCTATAAATTTCCCACGTAATTGATGTATTCATATAAATCAATATAATACTTAAAAGATCATTATTGTGTTAACATAGTTCCAGTACAAAGTTTTTATGATTTTTTTCTGACATAAAGTGATTTTTTAATATAAATTTTGAGACTACAAATTTTACACAAAAATATTATTACTCTTGAACAAATAAGAATTAAATATCAATTTTTAAGTTTCTAAAAAAAAAAAAAAAATCCATTTTTAAGATATACTTATGACCATAATATTAAGCTCCAATTTTAAGCTGAATAATTTTAAGAAATATTTAATAAACCAAGACAAACTAAACAGCCAGACATTGTCACTTGATTTGGATAAGAACAACAGCTCAAAATTAAGATTAGGAAGATTACTTAAAAAAATATAAAACTTATAAAAATTAAAAGAAAAAAAATCATTTCCACAAATCCATTGAGCTACATTTTTCATATGTCAAACTATATGATCATTTTCCACCTTGCTTCAATTGGTCAAGATCTGGATTTTTTTTAAAAAAAAAAATTCTTTTTTAAGGAATCACTATATATTAATATAAAAGCTACATATTTAATCTGAATTTCCTAACTTTGAATGATTTACTTCTAATTTTGAAACAATCACTTTTTTGGGTAAGTATTATGTGATTTATTTAGCAAATATTATTATTAAATCTAATTTAACTAACTTGTTTTTAGAATATCTAATTTAACTAACTTAATGTGATAGTAAATTAGTTTCTGAAAATTTAAATAATATTATCTATTTAGTTTGTTGTCTATTTAGTCCCTCAATTTTTATGTTTATAAACTTTAAATTTATATTTAATAGGTCTTTGATTTATTATTATCATTTTTTAAATGACGTACTTGATCACTATACACAAATGGAAAGTTTAAGGTTTTATAAAACATCAAATTAAAATTTATATTTAATAGCTTGATTTTTTTTTTTTTAACATACACAAAATTAAAAGTTTAGACAATTTGTTTTTGGATAAAAAATTGTAGATACCTATTGCACATAAAATTTACAGATTAAATTAAAATTGTAATTTGACCCATATACATTTATATCTTTTAGTATTTTAGGATGCATTTTGTAAGTAATTTGGAAATACAAAATCGAAAACAGAGATCTAAAAAATAAATAATGTGTATTTCATATTTTCAACACTAGCATCATAGATTCGACCCCGAAAAATGATATTTGTCTTCATTCTCTCCCATATATACTCAAAATAATGGTTATTTAATTCATTATTTAGGAAGGTTTAAAGGTACTCAACTTTATCATAAACTATTTTTACTGTCAATTGATTTTGACATAAAATTCATGTTATCTAATACAAAGCCTCAACTAATACATTTATTTAGAATTTTTATGGAAACAATATAAAAAACTATGAATATAATTAATTAGTCTTAATTTATTTTATAGAATCAAGTCAAATTTGAAGTTTGAATAAGCATAGAAATTATGGAAGTGTTCCAATCATATTTACTAGTCGCATCAATAATAGTTTTTTTTAATTTCCATGTGCCATATTCTAGTTCTAGTCAAAATTGCAAATCCACATCAATCACAATCATTTTTATTCAATCAATATAATTGGAAAGAAAAACTAATTTCCATGGGACAAAAATAAACTTCTTGATCAAACAAATTAGTCTTCTATCTTGACTTTGAACCAACTCATCGACTATCTATGATCTTTAATTTACAAACTTCTAAGTTATTTATTTATTTATTTGAAAATTTGTTATGTATACCAATTTTAGGGCTCTCTATTTGAATTATAACACATTTTTATCAAAAATTCGGTTATATCAAAGTTGTGATTGAACTCAATCAATTTGTTAAGTGATTGAGCTCAATTGATTGAGTTCAATCATTAGTTATTGATTGAGTTCTATCACTCAGAATTTTGATATAAGTATAATTATTTTTAATTTTGTGTTATAGATACAATTTTTTAGCCCATTTTTGTTATACAAAATCCCCTAAGTTATTATTAAATTGATAATAATTAACGAAAAATTTCAAGTTGGATGTTATAAAATCAATTTTCTTTTTTTTTTTTTCTTTTTTTTCATAAAAATATCATTGAACATATAAAGTAGAACCTCGTAATAGATTTGCAATGAAGATCAAACCTACCGAGAAAAAAGAAGAAAAAAATAACAACCGAAAAATGTAGGGAAATCGTCCATGGAAAAATGGTGTTTATTTTTTGTTTGAGTATAAGTGTGGGAGGAGAGATTACAAATACCGATTCAAGTGGAAAAATGGTGCCCTAATTGATTACTAAATTGACAAACACATTGGAAAGAGAGCAAGCCGAAAATGCAACCGAAGCAAAAATCTACTTTGATACTATACTAAATCGATAAATGATTAAAATAATTGACTTAGCTTTAATTTGTTCATATATCATATCAGTTGAGCTAAGTTCTTATCGACAATTTTGAGCACTTAACTACTCCTTCATGGAAGGTTATAGATTTGTAAGCAATTTGATCAAAACATTATACTGAACTGATGGCTTATAATTATTATTATTTATAAAGGTAATGGAAACAATCTCAGGAAAATACAACTAAAATACAAAGAAAAATGTGGAGATCTATGAAAGGATGCCTTCTACTTCACTGTCTGTCTCAAAAATTCTAAAACTTCATACAAAGTATAGTAAAGAAAGTTGGGCTACAATGCTAGGAACTGATTTGAAGCAATTTCTAAGCCATAATTTGGAGGCAGAGTAAGCTCCATTTCTTTTCAAACTGCAATTGAATCTGTATAACCCCATGTGGAAATAAGCATGCCGGGGTTCGAGTGAGAGAAACCGAAGATTCGTCCATTAGTCTGTTCGTGGTAACAAGAAACTAAAGCCCGAGTTCTCCCGAATTAGTGGCGGCGGTTCGATGTCTCCTATGTCTATTTGCTGCATAGACTTTGATATATCATCAACTGAGAATGGAATGCTGCAGCACAAGCAACCAACAAACATGTTAAGGTTGGTATGATTTGTGTTTGGTAACAGAAATCAAGTAGATATATACACCATACTGATAGGATCTAGAGTAAGGGCATAATAATAAATAGATAGGAAGTTTGTTAGGCATTTTGGTTATAAATATATGTTTAGCCATTTTGGTATTGGGTCTCGAGAGAGCTCAAGAATGGGAGGATCCAAGTAACCTCTAAACTTGATTTATCTGGTATTTCGTTCCTTTTTATATCGTAATCGAGTTCGGGTCTCATCCCATACACAAATAGTGGGTCATATAAACAAGGTCCTTTATGTTTATTTTTGTAAAGATTGGAAAATTTTAAGTTTCCTGTCACTGAAATCCTACAAAACAGCTAACACAGATTTTTTAACCAATACTAAGGCACCTAGGTTGTAAAACAATAAGAACAAAATCTGGAATATTTAATCAGAGGATAGGAATGATAATGAAAATAAGATATTTCCAAGATCATAGGAACTAAATTGGGCTAAGCTTTATATGGGAAGAAAAGTTATGCAGTCACATGAGAAAATAACTGTACATAGTAACATTTCCCAAAAGAAAATTCACAAGATAGGTTAGTGACTATGTTGTCGACACTAACCTCGAATCGTCGTCCAATAGAAACGAATTGCTTATTGCATGGTTCGAATCTTCGGTCATTAACACTCTCATATTGGATATAACCTATGAGAATATTCAAACAATGAGAACCTATGCACTTTTGGATAAAAATGAATGTAAATAAGGATGCTTCATACATATATCTTTAGAATATAACTACAAGATATGATACAATGTGTACAATCTTACATCAGGGGAAACACTATGAGTGCCGTACTTGTCGTCCCAGTACATCGTACTGATACGATATAGCTGTTGTATACTTAGTACCTGTGAGAGAAGAATTTGGTTCATTCAATTCTGGGGAAAAGGTGAATGGCTGCATAAAAAGTACTTAGACATGAAGACCTTTAGACATCACTTACGGGGCATAGATCGTGACTTATTTCGTCAAGCGTCTTTTTCGGCTTCTGATGAATGACCTATTACATCAGTAAAGCAAGAACTCAGCTCAGTTCCTTGTTTCTAATTCAAAAAGCTTTTGTGTTAGGAATTAAACATGGTAAAAGGATGGAGATATACCAGAAACCCAATGGCTTGTCTTATATGCTTTAGCTCATCCCAAGCAGAACCTGCATACTGTATTAGAATTTTATCAGTTAGTACCTATGTGAAACAAAACAAGGTGAAGTAGCATAGTGTGAGACCTATAATCATACTAAATATTATGAAAGCGAAAATCAACAATCAAAACAAAACCGTAAAAAGAAAGTGAGAGAAAACACACAGAATTTACGTGGTTCACTAACAGTGTGTTAGCTACATCCACGGGCAGAGGAGAGAACGTTTTTCAAAGGAGATGGCGAATTACAGAGTGTCAATTGTTGGGGCTAGGGTTTTAAGAGAGTTTATATAGTACACTCTCATAAAACTCTATTACAAACTACGCCCCCACTCGGTGACTGTGCAGCGAGACCCCCGACAAAGTAATCGTGGGGCATCAAACAGTTCAAGGCATATCTTAACACTAAATATTCCAAAGAGGGAAAATATAAGAATTCCAAAGTGGAGTGGTTTTTTGTAAGAGAGATAGAGTGAGGACTTGGAAGGAGAGGTTCGGTGCTTTCGAAACACCGGTAGGCGTGTGTTCTTTATCCTTTTCTTTGTATTTTTCAGAATATCTCGTAACTTCTAATTCTAACTTGTAACGAAGAAAGCCATTGGTTATTCCAGAATCTATCTATATTACAGTAATGTTTCTATATATCTATGTTGGTACATTTGTAGTGAATGTGGTATCAATCATTAGGACCGGAGTCCTAACACATACTCGCTGAGAGAAAAGTTCTTAGTTACCTCATCAGTAGCTTTATAACACCAATCCTCTAACTCCGACAGCCCAGCTTTGACGTATTCGCCATTACTAAACGAACAACACTCTCGTCGTAATAGAAGACTGTAAAAAAGTGAAATATGTTTGCTTACAAAGAAAAGTTCTTAGTTAAGTACCTCAAGAACAAGAAACGGAAAAACTCAATACCTGTTAAATAGTTGAACGTTGATGAAAGAAAATATTTGTATGAAGACTTTACGAACCAAAAATGGGGGTACCTATAATGACATATGACACAGGAAAGAAAAAAAGGAATATATGATTCAGAAAAAATAAAATTGTTTTAAAACAATCAAATAAATAAATACAGCTGCAAATGTCACGGTCATGCTTATCCAATATGTGTTGCCTATAGTCGCATGCCCTTTCCAACCCCTTTTTACCATGATTGTTCACGATTAACGCCTGACTTGCTCGCCAAGGTTGAGCAAGTGTTGCAGGATCACTTTGCAAGGCAAAGTAAGATCGCACGTATAATGCTTATCGAGTATAACAAGAGATGATTTGAACTTAAGAAATCACAGATTACCTAGTAGACAGACTATGAAAACTGGTTTGTAGTACTTGTGAAAAGAAAATTGAGTGTAAACAGACAAAGTTTCTGCTGCATACATTATTTGCTTTTAAAGTGTTCAAGAAGTTTCCGAGGCTCTTCACGATTCCTTGCCAGTGAGCAATTAAGGCGCGCTGGGCCTCCATGGTGGCAACCGAACGAGAAGGACCTTTCACCATACTTGCCCTTGATGTTCTTGGGGCCTTTTAATATTGTATGAATAGAAAGAGTTAGTTAGTAGTCAGGAAAACAAGAAACAAAAGAGTTAACTAGCTGATTCACAAGACATATGAACTAATTATATATACCTGGATGCACAATCCTAGCAATGGAGAAATTTCCTTCTTCAAATTGTCTCTTATCATTCCATAAATTTTCTCTACATAGGCTGTCAGCTGCTGCTTGAAAAGCAAAGCAGGGTACTTTGCTTCAACTTGCCGTAAAGTGTCCACTCCACCACTAGTTCCACCATTGATTAAGGATAGGTTGACTCCTTGTGGAGCTCCTCTAAAACTCTAGAGAGAGTTAAGGAAAGCATAAAAATGGAGGTATGATACTAGTTTATGCAAATAATAACAAGAACTTGAGAATTGTTTTGCATTTACTTGAGTCATCCTCCCAAATAGTGTAGCTGACGATGAACGCCGACGTTGTGGAGCCATTCCAGCAGCACCACTTGCTTTCAGAGTGCGCTGAAGTAGTAAAAGAAGTGTTGAAGCGTTCGATAACCAATAGGCCAGGACATCATTGTTATCTTGAGTCTGGAAAGCAAATGTTGCGGATTTGTGTTAGCAGTGGCTCCTAATGTTAGAAAGAAATGTAGAAAAGAGTGTTGAAGTATAAGATCAATCAGTTTGAACCTCGATTGCATGGCCTATAGTTTGAATTATCCTATCGAATACACTGGTGCGTTCGACTTCGAATGACCTCCATTGAAGCAAGCACTTGTAGATGATACAAGCAGCAATTGGCCTGTTTGATGCAAAACCAAGGTGCTGAGCAATACATCTAATGAGCAATTCTTGATTCTCTTGCTGTTTCTCATTAAGTGATTTTTGAGGTTTATCCTCAACTTCTGAATCCCTATTAACCATAGAAGAGCTGTGTAAATCCTGATTCAGTTAATGAGATAGCAAGTTAGAAGTGAGAAACATCATATCAAAATGAAGAAAATGACTTTTTATTGAGTCCTTCAAACTAATTCTGTGTTCAATATAAGCTTTACTAACCAAAGGTGTCCTTCCTTCCCCTCCATAATGACCACTATCAGCACCTCTCTGTCATTTGTCACAAAAATTTCACATATAAATATATTCAACATCATAGTATTAATATTAAGGTATTAATTGACCATACAATACCAATATATCATGATACCTGAAGAATTGATCTAGACCGTCCAGAGAGGACTTTGTTAGGTGCCATAGATGCCATAGACACGGCTTGTTGGCGCAAAACTTGATTCTCTGATTCCGAATTGGAAAGCTTCTCTTCTAGCCTAATCAAGAGAGTGTTCAGTTAATCAACTCATGAAAGTCAAGTTAGTAGCTCGTAATCAGGTAAAAGACAGCTGAAGAGTTCATAAACTTATATAGAGAATTGTTATGCATTCGGGTTCGAAACTGGGAATCCGAAAAAAAAGTAGTAGACAAAACTATTTCTCTATCCATTCTCAAAATAATAATATTACCTGGTCAATGATTCCTGGAGCTGATGAGCTTTTTTCTCTGTATCTTCTAACTTTTTTCGTTGTTCTTCTCTAGACTGTTCTACTTCACTATATTTTTTTTCGTATTCATCAGCTCTGCTTTTTTCTGTCTCCAGTGAGGTCTGAGAAGTTGTAAAATTTAAAAAAAAAAAAAAAATGTTCTGTAAAAAACATCATCAGTCATCTATAATGGGATAAACAACAAATGACAGTAGTTTTTAGAACATCAACATTGTTGCTTAATGCCTGAAACAATGACTATTTCCTGCAGTTGATTATATCATAAGTGTACAAGATAATGTTAGAAACACAACTCATCTAGTTTAAAATACCAATCAATCATAACACAAAGAAAAGGTAGTGAAATGAATATAAGGTTGTCCCCAATGAAATTATGCCAAATCATTAACTTTCAAGTACTTGCATAGCCACCAATATTTTGGTCTTAGTATGTTAAAAAACTCAATTAGAGAAAAGAAAAGGCTAACAACAAAAGAAGTATTTAGATTAAAAAAAAAATCAGTATATATGATGAACCAAATCATAACTACCTTTAAGCTATCCATTTCTTCTGTCAAAGCCTCAAGTTTCTTGGTATCTTCAACCAAAACTTGGGTTTCTTCTTGTACAACACGAGGTGCTTCTTCAACAGCCTTCACAGCTTCTCGCTCCTTTACAAGCAACGCGTTTGTCTCATCGAGTTTTGTCTGCAATTCTTGCACAGAATTTTGATATTTCGCTGTCTCCTGTGCTTTTGCCTCTTCCAAATCCGTCTGCATAGATGATTGAAAGCTTAGCAGGAAAAATACATATCTAGCACAACTTCAGTTTCTGGGGTCAACCATGAAGGATGATAAATACAAAAGGTAATTAATTGTTTCAATTTGACTCTTATGTGGGGTCATTCAAAAAGGAAGAGTAAGATTACAAGTAATTGATTGTTTCAAATTGACTGGTTCTTTAAGATTCAGTTGAAAATGCATTGACAGAATGGTTTCTTGGGGTGTATTTTCCATAGTTCATTATCCAAGGATAAGTTGTAATATAAAACATAACCTGTGACAAATATTATCAAACATAATATTAAAACAGCATAAAAATACCCTTAGACGTTTCTCCAACTGTATGCGCCAAGTAAGTTCCTCCACTTTTTTTTCCAACTTATCCTTTGCTTCTTTAAGTGCACCAGTCTCCCTTGCAGCCTGAAAAAATAATTGTTTTGAGTTGCCAAATAATAGAAACAGAGATCAAGATTCTGAGAATAATATGAAAATGGTAATTGTATGCATATCAGTAATCGTAAGATGAGGCTTGATCAATTGACTAAGCAATATTTTGGAACACCTATGAAGCCTAATATACAACATTGGTATATATTTTTATTACAATTTGTTATAAAATATCAATAATCACAACCACTCCACAAAAGTAAATATTATAACAATAAGTCATTATCTGTAACTGAAGTCAAAGCAGCCATAAAAATAAAGTCATGATCTACAGCTAAAGCCAAAACCATCCCAGGTATTTATTTTTACAAGTTGGAGAGGGGAACCACAATCCCTACAAAGAGCATACTAGATTACCACCAAACAATGAAATCAACAGGCCATTGACCTTTTCGTTGGCGTAATAACAAAATTTATTTGTTGATGTTTGAAGAGTGGATATTTAGCCCTTTATAAGTTAAAGCTTATAAAAAGACTGACAAGGCTTTTGAGCCTATTTAGTGGTCACTCCGATTTTTCGTACATATATCCAAGCATACAACTTAACATTTTAAAGTTTAAATCCTACTAATTCATGATATTTGATCATGGAAATGTCTCATATTCAAATTCATCAAGGGATATTTTCACCTAATAAAATTTCAACTATATGGTTATTAATAAAATTCTATACAAGATAATGAATTGATCAACGCTCACCAATTTGAGTTTTCTAAGTTCCTTCCTTCCAACTTTACCCCTCCATCTACATTGTGCAACTACTGCGCCTCTCTTAAGTTTCTTATAGTATGAGGAAGCTTTATGGCAACGCCAACGAGCCTGCAGATTTACGTATCAACAGAAAAACATTAATCTAATAATAACGATAAGCAGTCGCTTGGATCAATTAAAATATGAGTATGGAACCTGAATGATAATTGCTGCTTTTGTCTGCTTCATAAATCTGAATTTATTCCTAGCTGCCATTGCCCTTAAACCAGTTTGCACAGTAAGCACTGAGCTTTGTAGTCTTTTATAGTCTTTTCTCGCATGAAATCTCCTAGCATTTTTCTGAATTTTCACAGCACCTGCCTGCCTCAACAAATTCTTGAATTTTTTGCAAGCCAGTTTTCCTATAATCATGGCAGATTCAACATGTAATAAAAGAAAAGTAGTAGCCTACTTAACAGGAAGCTTAAAAACTTTTATCAATTGTAACAAATGGGGGTTCTTTATAAAAGGAGAGAGCATGAATGATTGTTATATAACTCATATAATTGAAAGTTATTTCAAATGGCTTACCTCTCCACCTAGATTGTATACGGATGGTTCCCTTTCGTGATGCAATAAAGTGTTTACGAGCAATGTGGGTTCGTGTGCGCCGTTGAATAGTCTTTGCTGCAGAACTCAACACCTCTGCTCTCAGAGCATCTAATTCAGCCATCTGACCAGCCCTTAGGAATACTTTGGTCTTACCTATCTGCAAAATGCAAGCTAAAATATATGCCTCATGTCCACCATATACATGCTTGGGCATTAATTCTGTTTTAAGTATTAGACGTGATGTTCGTAGACGTTTTGAACAAATACAACCACTTAATTATTGTCGCTATCGAAAAAAATATCATGACTTTGTGATCAAATTTCTATTGGTTACGTAATGGTTGTTTTGGATATTTTATTTTTCAGGGTCTAAAATAGGTGAACAGAAATTTCCTTCTTTACCTGAAACCCTTTAAGTCCTTGCTTTTCTAGTATCTTTTTGCACACACTTTTTTCATCATAGCTGCTCACCAAGAAAAAAGAAGGTGGTTTCAGAATGCAAAATATTAAGTCTTCTAGGCTTTAAGCAATATAGTTATAGAACTGAAATATATTCTAAACTAAACGTACTTACTTTACTTCCAAAGATTCTTGAGCTAAAATTCCAAATCGGTTAATGAATTCAAAGAACGCGCGGCGAGTAGGGTACCCTGCACAACTGATTCTGATTGCCTCCAAGACACCCTATAAAGGATCATGAACTTATTGTAGAGAGGAAGGAGAATCAAAATTCAGTTACAAGCTGAAAAAAATAAGCGAGACGAAAATCAGTACTCACACCGCAACGCAGTTGTTGCATTATGTTGACGTTCTCGAAGATGGCTGGTTTTAAGAGGTTGTTTGGCTTCACACATCTGATGTAGTGAGGTTCTGTGGAATTTAATGTCTCCATTAACGATTGTAGTTGTAGCTGCACAACAAAGAATCCAACACTTGGTAGAGGTCCTTCAAGAAAAGATATCTCAGTTTCCATGTTTAAGCTTTTTTTTCTTTTTTTTGAAACAAGGGTAACTACGCCCGTCCTTAGGCCAGGCACCGGAAGACATCGAAGGAATGGAGGCACGCGAGGTGCCTACAAACTAATGTCACAGGTGAGTTTCGAACCTGGGACCTTGAGGGGAGCATACCTTCAAAGCTCAACCGCACGACCCCTTGGGGACTTTTCCAAGTTTAAGTTAGGAAGGTACATTTAGATTTAGTAACCCATAAGTAAAAAGTAACTTCATCCTCATGCCTTATATGAAACCAATCTATCCACATCATGCATTTAGATATTGTGGTTTACCTTAAAACGAGACCCAATTGAAGAAAACTTAGAAGATTTTGAAGATTCTTCTTTTAGTGGGGGGAAAAGGCCAGCAACAAATGAACATTTGGAGGCACCCAACAAATCCTGATATTCAGGAACAACATAATCCTTGTTTTTGTCCAAAAACTGTTCAGACTGATATAAAACCTGAAAACAAGTACTTTAATGGTAAGCGTAAAATCTTCCCTTGCATGAACAAAATTATTTTGTGAAGTTTACATTACCTCTCCAGCATAATGAGCAATGGTAAAATCCGTTCGAGAAAGTTTCGGCTTTATAAACCGCTTATGTACTTTGAAAGTCTGATAGAGCTTGTTAGCAAATGTTTCATGAGTTGACTTCGGAAACATGCTGAAAGAAAAAGGAAAAAAGGACAATTTACACCTTGAAATTTGATAGAACTACAAAAGATTCTCTAAGAATTGTGTAATGCCAAAGAATTTCCCTAACTGATAATAGCTTACCAAGCTTCATCAAGGAGAGCTACGATTCCACCAGGTTTCTGTCAAATAAAAATGCCACAACTAACTTCAAAATATTATGATAATATGAATGTACAATAATTGAGTATAAGAATATATGAAAACGGTTGAGTTATGTTAAACCACCAATCAACCCAAAAGCTTAAACTGATGGATTGGGGTAAATTTAATTATATCAACTAACACTCTCCCTCACTTATGAGCTTAGAAATTTGAGAAATGTCTTACAAGTGGAATTTAATTTTAGTTGGGGAGGAAACGACTTGGCAGAGAATCGAACTTAATTAGGATCTCCTGCTCTGATACCATGTTGAGTTATGTTAAACCACAAATCAACCCAAAAGCTTAAGTTGATAGATTGAGGTAAATTTAATTATATCAACTAACAAAAACCATAGTCATAACTACTGAGGGATCTAATAACTGGACAGGTTTTCTCATAAAAGCTAAATCAAGATGGTTATCTATGCAAAAAGAAGGAAAAAGGTGACCACAGCATTTTCATTACTCTGACATTCGATGTCAAATTTGGTATCATGAATGAAAAATAAATAAAGATATTTAACCTTTTCAATGAGATCCAACACATCTTGATTGTCGACAAACTCGATGTAACTCCAATTAATCTCTTCTTTTGTGTATTCTTCTTGTTCCATTTTGAAAACGTGCTGGATACCACAAAATGTGTATTAACTAACGACATAAGAAATCAGAAGGCTCAAATAGTGAATGGTGTCTTAAAATCACCTGATTGAAATGTTGTTGTAACTTCTCATTTGTGAAATTAATACAGAACTGCTCAAAACTGCATAACATGATATGCTGAAATTAAATTACAAGAATTTCCAAAGTAAAACTACAAAGTGAAAAGGGTTCTTTATATAGACATAATCACATGACCATGCACATGATTCAGTGTATAATGCTTGGCCTTAATAAACAACAAGAATCAAGCTAAGCTAATAATGGTCTCCAATTAAAACTCATATAATTCACCCCATCAACCAGTGGCCTCTAATGCTTACATGTGCTTGATTTTTTTCCCTTCATCTCTTTGATTTTGATATTTGGGTTGATTAGAACACTTCACCAATATTCATATTTAAAATCATTATTCCTTACCTATTAGCTTTGAAGCTTTCAAAACCGTAGATATCAAGAACCCCAATCAAGGACTTGGAATTAGGATCTTGTCCAATTGAGACATTAATTTTATCAACCAGCCTGCATATGGAAGAAAATATACAATTAGATATATATGGAACGTAGAATTGGAGGTTATCTTTCAAAACCTGGAATCTTACCAGTCAAATAGTCGAGAATATATAGTTTTGGCCAAACCGTCACGACTAATAGCCGCACTTTGAGGATCCAAACTACGTTTTATCACTTCTTCCGGGGTGACCATGACACGCTTACATAGTGCATCTTCGAGGCCAGCATTGTCACACCTGAAACAAGTGTGGTTAGATGAATACGACCAATATAAAAAAGATGTAAACATATGAAGCACCATTGTTATGCAGGATGTGTACATGAGAAGCTCTGCAGTCATTTTAAGATGAAACTTGGCCTGGTCATCTTTTGGATTTGATGAATCAGCATCTTTGCCCTTGGAAAATGCAATGTTACCAAGATGAAGAATTGCAGCAACAACTCTAAAAATTGCTTCCTGACACAATAAAGAGTTGAATAAGCAACAAATTCATTTATCAATGAAAACAGAGGAAGACCATGAGCACGTAAAGGTGAAATACAAAAAGAGCCCGAGAAGGACAAGAAAAACAAAGAAAACTAACCAACTAAATGTTGAAACATGTTACTTGTTAGGCTGATGGATCGTAGTAAATTTAATTACCAACCAACACGGCCCCTTACTTGTAGACGGAAACTTGAGAAATGCTCTATAAGTGGAATTCAATTTGTAATTGGAGAGGAAAACGACTCGACATGGATTTGAACTTAGGACCTTTTGCTCTCATACCATCTTAAAACATGTTAAATCATCAATCAACTCAAAAGTTTAAGCTCATGAGTTGAAGTAATTTAATTACATTAACCCAACAACATGACAAATAAACACTATTCAACTGTGGAGACCAACACTAAATCCTTTGAAGCCGTTTTTTCATAGTTAACATCAGATCGCAAGTTTTGTAATTCTATTTTCAATCTGTTCCTCTTCACAACAGCATGACAACTTTTCTTAGATTAAGAAACTGGAGGCAAAGATGAGATGGCCATAATACATTGGCCATGCTCAGCAAGGACGATTGCAAGATCCCGAAGATTGATAGGCAACTCTCTCGATAAGAGGGAAAATACGTATGAAGATAACTAACAGTGCTCATAATTAGGAATTAGTTACAAGCTTCAGGAGGTACCATACCTGCTCTTTAGCACTTATTCCAACAACATCCATGGCTCTTCTAGTGGCAAGATACTCACGAGCATCACTTATCTCACCCAGTTCATAGCAACTTGATTGATTGAGATAATGAAATGATCTCGGATTTCCCAGCTTGTATTTTTCAATTTCCTGTTATATCACAAACAACCAGACTCACAAACAACGACTATGCAAAATCACATGTAAATGTCTCAAGTAATCAAGCATTTATAGTAAGTGGTGTCAAATAAAGGGCTGAATACCTCATGAGGTGCAGCACAAAGGAGGTAAAAACAGTGATAATTGCGCTCAGGATCAGAGACTTGGCAGACACGAGATCTCTCAAGAAGATAAGTCCGGATAGCTGCTCCTGAGATTCTTCCATGCTTGTCAAACTGGATTTCAACAAATTTACCAAAGCGACTGTATGGAAGGAATAATTCTCAGCAACAATTTGAGAAATGAAATAAAATGAATGAATACACTTTGAACTGCAAGGAGAAAAGATTTTTCTGCTTTCCTGGCAAGTTAAAGGGTGTGTTTGGGATGTATTTAGAAAAAACTAAAGCACTTTTTAAATACTTTTTATTTATTCAACCAATAACTCAAACTACTTTTTGTTTTCAAAATTTTAAGAGTCTTCTAATCGGTAAAATAGACATTCTTTAACTTGCTTACCAAACATTATCAACTTGTAGAAAATCACTTTTGGAGTATGTTTGAGAGTAATTTTGAAATGGTTAAAATCACTTTTTTCCATATTCAAAATCACTTTGAAGCATGTTTTTAATTATTCAAAAGCAACTTTTTCTATCTGAAAAACAGTGTTTTAAAGCATAAAATCAAAAACTAAGTTGATTTTGGATGATTAAAGACATGTTTAGAAGTAATTTTAAACATGGCAAGAGTGATACTAGCCATTTCAAAATCACTCTGTAACATCCACTTAGTCCTTTATGAATACTTTAAAAGGCAGGTGAGAATCCTGAAAAAAAATTACCTGGAATTGTTGTTTCTAACGGTTTTAGCATTTCCAAAAGCTTCAAGCACTGGATTTGACTGCAAATAAAGTTAAGAGGAGAAAATACCATGAGACTTGAAACAAAAGCTAACTACATAAGATCTGAGGAAAAGACAGTTAAAATATGTCTAGCTTTACTGGAGTCATAGTGGTATTATTATATGGAAGTTTTAATTTATCATACCTCAAGAACTTGTTGCTCAACTGTTCGTCCTTCAGTGGCCGCTCGACCTCCTAAAAATGCAAGGTACCGCATAAGCATCTTTGTGGTTTCAGTTTTCCCTGCTCCACTTTCACCACTGACCAGAATAGAATTGCTTTTACCCTCATTAATCATTGCCCTGTTTCAGTATAAATGTTATTCGTTGATATGTCGAATTTCTTCGAGAATAACAACTTGAAACTTAACCTGTATGCAACATCAGCAACAGCAAACACATGAGGACTCAATTCTCCAAATGGGGCTCCTTTGTATTGTTGCATCATGTGGCCATCATAAATATGGGGCAATCTTTGGAATGGATTAATAGCAATAAGAATATTGCCAGTGTATGTCTGCAATAATAAGGACTTTGTAAGATACACTTTTTTTTTTCTTGAATGAAGTGACAATTTCAATATGGAGGGTAAAATTTTACATAGATTTCATTGAGTTCATATCGAGCTTTTAAATTTTGTAGAACTCCAGGCTCGTGCAAGTAAGATAGCTTTGTCATGTCATCGACGCCACCAGCTGGAGCTTCCATATCTTTTGGATATATTTTGGATAATTTTGCAACAACCTACGATTTCAAAATAGCATGACACACAAATTAATATTTGAGAGATATATGGAGCAGAAAATGACAGCAGCCTTGAAATGCAAATTTGAACATTTTTCGGTTTCTAAGAGAGACTACAAGATGCAACTGAATCAAAAGAATTGTAATTAGACACTACTATTCAGGATTGTCATTAAGTAAATAGTAGTAAATGGTAAAAATGCCAGAGAGAAAGATAAAATGCAATTCAAAAGGATAAGTAGATGATTATATTTTCAAAATGATAATTTTCCTCTTCATTTCCATCATTCTTCATCATCTTTTAATGGATAAAATAATTTTCTGAAATAAACTCAAATTAGTAGATTCTTCTGCAAATGTTCTGTATGCGGTAAGAATGAGCTTCTTAAACTAAACCCTTATAAACACATAGTTACTGGGGCTTATCATTGTAAACATAAACTAGATTCTTTTTTTTAGTACAACAACAATATTTGTGGAAGGGAGATTTGAACCTGCAACCTCTAAGTCGAAGATACATGCCTTGGGCTCACCCCGCTCGGCACATAAACTAGATTCTTTAAGTACTGAACTGATGACTGTTAAGTTTATTTTTATTTGCTTTTGTAGTAGGATTTCTTGCCTTCTTCTCTTCAAATTTACATTCTAATAGGTAAAAAAGGGAAAAAAGAAGAGAAAAGACAAAATCTTTGCCTACTTTTTTTCCATTGCTGGCATCGATCTCGACTTCCTGCCCTGTAATCTTGGATACCTGTCCATCAAGCCAAGCAACTTCTGGATCCTCAATCCAGACATGGGAACCTACAATAATGTTAACCGGAGTACCCTGCATAGTGGAAAAGAAAAACTTGCTTTAGAAATTATTATATTTGCACTGTTTTTAGAAGAAACAATAGTTGAAAATTACTTATAAAGAGGGACTGTTATGAAATGTAAACATCCCTAGCAAGAAGCTAACATAAATTATGCAAAGTAATTGGGGATGAAACTGTAACTTCTTTTCAAAGTAAGAAACTCTCCTTATTACCATTACTCTACCCATAGAAGGGAGATATCTAGCTCAAACTCAAATATTCATGTTCCTCGAGTTCTCTATATTACTGTTGAAACATATTAAATCACCAATCCACTTAAAAGCTTAATCCGACGGATTGGAATAAATTATCAGCTAACACTCCCCTCATTTGTAGGCTTAAAAATTTGAGAGTATGTCTATCAAGTAAAAATAGAGATTAATTGAGGATGAACGACTCGGTAGGGATTTAAATCCACGATGTACTGATACCATGTTGAAACATTTTTAATCACTAATCAACCTAAAACTTTAAGCAGAGGATGGAGTAAATTTGTTTCTGACTCAATGGTAGCACAGTCTGCCTAAACTAATATCAACCAACAGTTCACTCAATGGAAGTACAGTCTGCCTAAACTTGTTTCTGACTGAAATTTTTTTCACTGTCCAATCCCTAAATAAAGATCCCAAGAGATAGAAATAGACTATGAAATCTATATGACAGGCAGGCAGCATCCACACTACTGCGAAATTTCGACTCTTGGATGAAAAGAATTAGGGGATATTGATTGAATTTTCACCTGTTGGTGCCCATACCCCCACCCCATC
This sequence comes from Sicyos baderoa, assembly GCA_037832685.1. Classification (NCBI taxonomy): domain Eukaryota; kingdom Viridiplantae; phylum Streptophyta; class Magnoliopsida; order Cucurbitales; family Cucurbitaceae; genus Sicyos; species Sicyos baderoa. The sequence continues at coordinate 11,647 of JBBMEF010034400.1, read as the reverse complement.
ATAAGTCTTAGATTTACATTCAAACAATTCATGATATAACAGAATACATGAAAGAATCATCAGCCACCATTACTAAATAGACAAAGCTTTACCAATTAATGACTTCTAAGGTTTCCAAAGCATAATTCTATGAGCAGAGAACCTTCATACTTGAACATTAACTGCCCACATTTTTCTTAATACACATCATTTTCAAGTTTTGTTTATAGATAATGAACACAAATCAATTAGAAGACATATGCAGCAAAAGCAGTCACCAGCATCAAATCAGAATGCAGTAAATATTTCAGGGATTCATTGCCCACTTTGATCTACCAGTTAAACATGTGAAATAATAAACCGTCCAAAAGCTTAAGCCGGTGGGTTGAGGGTAAATTTAATTATATCAATCAACACTCCCCTTCACTTGTGGACTTTGAAATATTGAGAATGCTCATCAAGTAAAAATCAATATTAATTGAAGATCAAAATGACACGACAAGGGTTTGAACTAAGGACCTCCTACTCTGATACCATGTTGAAACAGGTTAAATCACCAATCAACCCCAAAAGCAATAAAACTCGTAAACAAGAACTTTTTAGTGCGATTCAATCAAGATAATTAACAGAGCCCACCAACCATTTCAAGTGCTACAATCAAAAGCTAGTCGACGATTGAGTACTTTCTTCAAACACCTCAGCTGCATAATTCATGCACCGCACCAAAAGCACAACGGGTCAAGGAAACTCCACCTTGATCGAAACCAGAACGACCCGAAACGGCCCATTTGAGAAAAACCATGGCTAGATTCACACGAGAAATCGGAAAAATTAAAGATGGGTCGGAGTGTGATGCAACAAAATGAAGAAAAGAGACATTTCCCAGAAGAAATGGCGAAAAGGGAAATGAAAAAAAGGAAGGAAAAGAAGGTATTGAGATGTGGGAAAGTAAAAGAATGAATTTGGATCCGATGAGATGAGGGAGTGACATTGTTCAGAAAGGCCGTTAAGTTCGGTAGTTCCCTTAATTTCGCGCCAATTTCTGGCTACTAAGTCTCTCATATATAACGCTTCATCCTCACCCTACGATTGAATCAAGATGTGCATATTATTTTTTTTATTATTATTATTATATATATATTTTGTAAATGTAGACTCAATTGATGACTTTTGTTTTTATAGTTAAATTATAGTTTCTAGAAAGTACCTATTATATACTTTTCATCATTTGTGAGATAATAATAGGACACATTCTCTCTCATTGATCAAATTCATCATTTTTAATAGGAGTTTTTTGAGGAATAGATCAAATTGATAAAATATTTACAATACTAGATAAATTTGAAAAAATTTAGCAACTATAGTCAAATATACGGTATAAAATAATACATTTTATACTGAATAACTAATACATAATACAGTATGATGAGTATTATTTATATCGTATATTTGACTATGAATGCTAAATATTTTCAAATTTACTTCTCACCATTTATAAGAATAATAGTGTGTCACATAATTAATATAAATATATAAACATAAAATATGTATATTAAAAAGGGAAATTATATTCGATAGTCCAATATACATATTTTATTGGACTATCGATAGTCCAATATACACATAATTTACTTCTCACCTAGATCTATAATTATTTTGTAAAATTGGACTATCGAATATAATTTCCCTTTTTAATATACATATTTTATGTTTATATATTTATATTAATTATGTGACACACTATTATTCTTATAAATGGTGAGAAGTACCTATTAAATACTGGACTTCCAACGTAAGATTCATGCATTCGAAGGTGTAGCCAAAGTATTAATAATAATAAAAAGAAACTTATAATGTATTTGATGTTTTGGAGAGAAATAATATCATTAGACCAAAAGGGGACATATAAAATTGCTATTTGACTCTCATTTTCTCGAGAGAAATAGTATCCTTTATGTAGGGTTTATGGTTCCCCTCCCTCAAATTGTACTAAATAAAGAAGAAGAAAAAGTAATATCAATACAATAAAATCCTTACATGTTTTAATTTCTTTGATGTCTTTCAATGCTCGTTCTAAGAATGAGTCTGGCTACTCCAAGTATAATGAGCTGAAGCTCCAATTTCTCGATTTCCAATATATATCATTACGATCAATAAAACGAGCTATTTGTGGATGTGAAAATATGAGTTTTGTGGTGTGATATATATATTTTTTTAATTAAAAATAATTGTCAAGGGAGGCTTTCTCAAATTTCAAAGCGTTTGAATTTTCACTCCAATAAGATAAGACGAGTCGTATTATGAAATGCAATTAATAATACTTCTTCACTGAATTTATGTTAATTTTTCACTAATGACAAAATTGTCTAGTAAATAATTTCTACCATGAAATTGAGGATCTATAATTGTATATGAAGTTGATCCTCATTTTAGTTTTGAAGTAATATTGAGAAGAAAAAAATATATATAATTTCATCTCTACATTCGATATAACTTATTTTAGTGCTCTTAGTTTCTTTTAAGTGACATTTGTAAATGGTTACAAATTTATGGCTAAATGGCATGTATTTGTATATGCTAAGCTTTAATATAGAAGCAATAACAAATTCTTAGGAGAAATTATGCAACCAGCTATGAAAGTATTAAATTTGTTAACCTTTTAGAAACCAAAAAGAAAGAGAAATGGGGATTTGAAAATTTTACTTCTACTAGATAACCATGAAAAGAAGGAAATTAGCTAGTTTTGTGTAGGAATGGCCATATATAAAGTTGGGGAATATTTTCTTTATTAACTAATCTAATTTAATTAGGGTAGGAATTACCAAGTAGTTCTCAAGTTGTGACTTACAGGAATGTAAATGAGAAAACTAGCAAGTTTAGAACATTTTTATTTGAAATAAGCAATCCAATCCAAACTAGAATGTTTTCATACATGAAGTCCCACTTTAGTCTCTAACCATTTAAAAAGTTCATCCACCCTAATTAATTATTAAGATTATGCTACTTCTTATGTCCAAATCTGGTAACTTTTTTAAGATCAGCAATGGGAAGTGGACTAATTAACATACACTTATGCCGGTCAAACTATTACTCATGTGACGAGATCTAAAAACGAAAGTAAGCATAAACTTGAAACTAAAACAAAAATGGCTCAAGATTGAAGTGAAAATAAAAGGAACCATCATGGAGTGACTCAATTGATCAAAGAAGGTCTTGGGATGCATAAGGTGATGAGTTCAATCCATGGTGACCACCTACCTGTTTCCTTGACACCCAAATGTTATAGGGTCAAATGGTATGTCCCGTGACACTAGTCGAGGTGCGCGAAAGCTGGCCCGGACAATCACGGATATATAATACAAAAAAAAGAGAGAAAAAGATGAAGGATCATCAACTAACAAAAGAACAACCTTCCTAATCATCTTTAACAAAAGAAGAAATTAGCAACATAACAGGTATCTCTTATAGTATTGTGCAATAGCTACTTAAGAAAATGAAGCATATGACTTAAAAGTGTTTGTGGGGATAAGGGGAAGGGGAATCAGGCCAGATCTTCTGAAAGTAAGGCACTACTGTACAAAGTCCCCATGAGACAGGAAAATCACAATGGTAGGAAATCGCTTCCAGTGTTTTGCTTCTGATGTTACACTGGAAGATGTTTGATCCCAACCTAATGAAAACAGATTCCGAGTTCCGACTAATCAACGATAATAATTGAGGTTCATGAGAGCTAATACCTGAATTTGGGTTCTGTTTCCACATGTCTTCGTAGCTTAATCTGCTTCGTAACTTCCACTGGTACTCGACACGAGCATTCATGGTGCAAGGGGATGAGTCATCTTGCTCCTTGTAGAGAGCCCATGTCTCCAACCCCAGCTTTCCACTTTGACAATAGTGCAAAAGCCCATCAGATGTCTCTCCTAAAAGGGAGTCCTCGTAGTCGGAAGTCAGCTGACCGACTGGTAGCTGGATCGAAGTTATGCGTCTTTCTCCAAATCCTAGATCGTAAATGGCTAAATTTTGATCTGAGTCGAACCAGTGGATAACACCATTTATCACAGTACCCACCGTCCATGGGGTCAAGGCAATTTCAGAAGAACAAACGAGAGTGGATTGCTTCCATGTCCAAGTCAGTGAGGAGAAAGTCTCTATGGAGATGGTGTTGACCACATCAACTTTGCAATCACAGTTCGCCCGAACGATTTTATATACGGTGTCTCTGCTACTTTCACCGGGGTCTTCAGTTATGAACGCGGTGCATAGATTTTTGAAGCGCTTTTGAGGGTGAGGAAGTTGGCATTTGGACTTGGTGATGGAATTCCAGACATAATAAATTTTAGGGTGCATGCCACAGAGAAGAAGGCCATCAGAGTAGTCAATAAGATATCCAAACTTCCTTAAAATTCCAGATGACAATAAATCATCACCATCTTTACCGGTTGAAAGTAGTGTTAGAGCAGGCTCGGACCGAGGGCGTATCACCCCATAGTCAATGTAATGGTTATTGCACCAGAAAAAGCCAAAGAGATGACTGTGTGTGCCCCATTTCTTTTCATAGCAACGTCGAAAAGAAAGATTACGAATGAAGTATAGCCATCTTTTCGACACAAGTATAAATTTGAAAACACGTTTCTCTGGCAAACGAAGGAGGATTTCGGTGAGGATGTCATCGCATGAAAAGACTGACTGAATACTGTCGCTAACCATTTTCCTCCCACCGAGTCTAGAGAAGCATCCCGGCAAGTGCAAATTTCTAGTTTGATCTACACAAATTAATTTACTGGCAAGTTAAGATATACTGCATTTCACATATAACATCCACAAATATATGCAATTAATTACCCTAGAACATGATAGTTCACAAACAAATAGAAGATGAGAAGATGAGAAGATGAAAAGATGAAAATGTACACAAGGAAATGACTATGAGAATCATGATGAGATCTATCATCTATGTATGAAAATTGATAAAGGAAGCTTCTATATTTCCTAAGGGAGGGATACAGGGAGCTTTTTTTTTTTTTTGATAGGAAACAGAAAACTTTCATTGATGATATGAAAAGTTACAAAAAGATAAGGGATACAGGGAGCTTCAATCAAGCTAACAATTGATAATGGCACTCATATATCATATATGAACTCAAGTAATTAAAACAGAGCATACAGATGAAGGATAAAAAACTGCTTAATGATGAAAATCAAACAAAACAGAATTATAAAATGAGACATTTAATGTATTCTTTGATATTATGACTAAAACTGTCGAATCATGTTAAATCACTCATTAATCCAAAAACTTAAGCTAATAGGTTGAGACAAATATCATCATATCAAGTAATACTTCTCATCACTTGTGGACTTGAAAATTATGAGAATGCCCATCAAGTGAAAATCAATATTAGTTAGAGATGAAGCAACTCGACAAGGGTTTGAACCTATGACCTCATGCTCTAATATCATAGGTTTGGGGTAAATTTAATTATAAAAAAACAATACGTTTTTTTGTAAGCAACCAGCTTTCATTAAGAAAAAAAAAAAAAAAGAATACATGAACATACAAAAAACCAAGCCAACCAAATAGAACCCAACTAAGGTAATGGGTTTAAATCAAGCAAAAATAAGACCTAACAAGAAATATAAAAGGCCTTCATCAATTATAACCAAATCAAAATTTGAAACCACCTTCACTAAAATTATAATTTATACATGTACAATTGTAGAAAAGAAGAAAAATTCACTTAACATGACTCATAAGACTCATTCAAGGAGCCTACAAAATAACTGATGTATCACAAAATAAATGAAGTGGAGAACTTACCAAAAGAGGCTGTATCTTGCGATGATGAAGCAGAAGACAATGTTTTGGTTGGAAAGGATAAGGAGGAAATTGCACTCGATGATGAAGCCGTGCTTGTAACACCGAAACTTGTTAAGGAACTCCCAACAATTGAGGAAGCAACTGATGAAGCAGAAGATGCTGCTATTGGTAAGGTGGCGTCAGCTGAAGAACTCAAACTAAAAGCTGGTACCGAGAAGGATTGTTGAGTCGTGTTGTTAGCAGCTGGAATAGAAGCACTGGTGGATGTTACCGTAGAGAATAAAGGTGCCGTAGAGTTCGAAAACAATAGAGAAGTAGGCTTTGTAGATGTAGTGCTTGGAGCTGAAGACTCTCCCATCGAAGATTGAGATGTTGACAAATCAGGTGTACTGAGTAAGAAGCTCGACCAACTAGTTGAATCTGATGTAATAGAAGAAGATGTAGTGATAAGACTAGTAGTTTCGAACAGGGAAGTAGCCGAAAATACAAACCCAGAAGAAGTAGATGTTGCAAATGGTGGAGACGAACTCAAAAAATAAGAGTTTTGGAATGTAGTGGATGCAGACAATGAAGATGACACAAACAAGTTTGAAGTGGAGACCGAAGGCAACGTGCCCGAAAAAGATGTAGCCAAGGGATGAGACCCAAACAAAGTTGAACCTTCTGTGCCAAAAATGGGAGAACTAGCAGAAGCAAGTGCAGAAGCAACAAGAGAAGTTGACCAAGGACTTCCAGTGGAGGCAGAAGTACCAAACAATGGTGCACTAGATGTAGTTGTAGAAGACACCCCTCCAAACAAGGGCGCAGACGAGCCCCCAGAGGACGGGGTAGGAACAAACAAGGGTGCAGAAGAAGAGGAAGACCCAAAGCAGAAGGGAGTGGAAGGGGCAGGATTGGAGATTTGGCTGGGAAATGCAGAGGAAGAGGAGCTAGCATTTGAGGAAGAAAATGAAGAAGCAGATTGGGAAGACGAAGATCCGAACGAAAACCCCGACATCTCGATTTTATCTATAAAATGTCAACAAAAGCACCTAACATGAAGATAAATCTAAAATCCAATATTGAACATGAAAGTTTCTAGGTCTCCAAAAATGATAATCCAATTTACAACGTCATGGGTCAAATTTAGTTAATCCTAACAAAAACAGAACCAATGCTTGCTGGTTTGATGTCAACTTGCTTCAAATTAAACGCTATGGGTAACCATGATGGAGTGGCTCAATTGGTCAAAGAGAGCCTTGAGGTGCATAAGGTGATGGGTTCAATCCATGGTGGTCACCTACTTAGGAATTAATTTCCTATGAGTTTCCTTCGCATCCAAATGTTGTAAGGTCAAGCGGAATGTCCCATAACATTAGTCAAGGCGCGCGATAGCTGGCCCGGACAGTAACGAATATCAAAAAAATTAAACGCTATGGGTAATCTAGAATTAAATACAAAACATTAGGGCTTAATCTCAAAATCACAAAAACGACCTAAATTTCTCTCCAATTCGAACTCACCAATAATCGTAGCCGGAAAACGACGTTGTTGCATCAACGGAGACGCCGACCGAAGAAACCCAGATCGCCAAATGTGATCCACGTCGTTGTCGCGCCGATCGCCGGAAGGGATGAACGGAGAAGGTGAAAACCTTTCAAGTGGAGGTATAGAGAGAGTGAGATACGCTGAAAACGAACGTGAAATCGTCGCCGTCCGCTGTGTGTCTTTTCCGCCGCCGCTACAGGCCGTTCTAGGTTATCGCCGCCGTAGATTTGGCGCAGTAATTTCGTGGAGGAGAAAAATGGGTTTAGGGCTTCGCCTCTACGTAACATAACGGTTAAAAAATTGCATTTACTTTTTAGGATAAAATTTTCATTTTGATTCGAGTTTTGTTTTATTTTTTATGCCTATAAACTAAAATATTATTAGGATCGGATAAAATATCATTTTGGTCATTCAATTCTGATATTTATTATTGAGTGTAACCGACAAAGATAATTATCCTAGGAATTTTTACAGAAATAGATCAAATTGATAAAATATTTACAACACTAGGTAAATTAAAAAATTTAGCAACCATAGTCAAATATATGGTATAAAGTAATACTTTTTATACCGAATAACTAATACATAATATAGTATGATGAGTATTATTTATACTGTATATTTGATTATGGATGCAATTTTTTTCAAATTTGCCTAAATCTGTAATTATTTTGTAAAATTAGACTATCCAGTACAATTTCTCTATTTCGTGTTAACCTATTTTAACTCCACGTAACTAGTTCGAACCCAAAATTCGATATTTGGTTTCTAAATTGGATTAAAATTTAATTTTTAAAAGTTTATGGACCCAGTGGCATTTTACTCTATTAGGATTTTTATCATAAGTAGCATTTATGAAAATAGTGCATTCATCAATTCAACAACATTACATATATTCAACGACTAAAATATCATGGGTCTAAATGACTCATCCCCAATTATTATAGAATTCAAAAGAATAAAATAAAAATAATAGTGCACTCATCATTAAGAACACTCTCCTCATGTAAATATAGGAGATCTCATGTGAATTATTGTACGGAACACTCAACATGAGCAGAGCTCTAACGATATTTTGTACGACTTAATAACCATCAGAATAAAGTCACCTAAAAGATGTTAATGGTCATCAAGATTAATTGTTGTACCGACAAAAAAGTTGCAAGCCAATTTAATTAATAAGTGGTTTGGACATTTATTCAGATTGAATCTATACATATAGATTTTATCCACTATTAAGCTACAAATTAATTATATATTGTTAATGTGAATTGATTTATAAATTTTTGTTCAACCGTCACGTAGCCTAAATAATACATCACTAGAGCTAACTAACGTTACCCCCAAACAACAAACATCATTTTGATATGCTCGACAAATCTCGATCACAAGCAACGTTGTCATCTTACTCGAGCTCCTAACATTTTATCATATACTACGTGTCGTGTTAGTTAGTGAATATTGTCGTACTAGAGACATCTATTTGACGGGATTCGAATGCCCGTCATTGACAAATTTAAGATGCATGGCATGCATTTAAAACCTGTCACTAATAAAATATAAGATGACGGACAAATAACATCGTCATTGAATATGTTAGATGACGGGCACCAGAAACTTGTCATCGATAATGTAAGACGACATGCTTCTTTATTACGTTATTGTCTGATATCCAAAGTGCCTGTCATTTTTTTTCCTTTCAATGTCATTAGGATGAATGTGAAACATCTTTTTTCTAAAATGTCACTGACAATTATATTGTTCGATTTATTGTAATGTTGATTATCATATATCAAAAGATAACATATATATATATATATTAATTTTAATTTTCAAAATTCAAATTTATGTAAATAGAATTAATATATTAATATTATATAACTATTATGATTATATACATGTATATTAATATATTTCAATGATTAACCACAAATATATCAAAATCAACAAAAAAAAATTAAAAAATATATATATAATATAAATTAAAAAATGGAAGAAAAAGAGATAAATAAAAACATTTTGGACTAAATAAAATGTGGAACTCCAACAACTCATCGGTGATATATCATTCCTTGAATTTTTTAATCACTTTAAGAAAATAAATAAAATCAGACTAACACATATAAGTGAATAAGAGAATGATATATCCAATTGAATATATTAAACATATATTAAAAAAAATAGACTTCTTCTCAAAAAAAAAAAAACATATATTAAAAAAAAAATGACTTAAATAATCCAATTGAATATATCAAACATATATTAAAAAAAATGGAATTTCCTAATGGCAACTTTTTCGTTCTCGGATTTTAAATTATTACCTTTTTTTTTAGATTTCATCCGAAGATTTTGGGCGTTTCTCTTTGTATAATTTATTTTTCATCACCAAGTCTCTTAATTAAAAACTATTTGTGACTATTTTTTTTTTAAATAATATTTGTGATACTAATTGAACATTATACTAATTAAAGACTATTTTGTAAACATTAATCGAAGACTATATGTAGTGTTGATTACCAAATGGGTCGTGGTGACACAATAGTTTCATTATTTAGTTATAAATTAGTTCATCATTAATGTCACGATTGGATCCCTGGAATTAGTATTGGAACTGTCCGAGCATTAGAGTTTTTTTGTCTTTTTACTAGCCTCATTCCAATTTCTTCTAAAATATTGTTATTCATAGAATTTTTTTATTATTATTATACATAAAACATCCTCTATAAAGAAAACATATATTTTGGTATAATATATAATATGATTTTTTTTATATTTCGACCAGTTTGTGCACACCTCGACTAATGTCACAAGATATTTGCTATCTTTTTTTCTTTTTGTAGGTGGCCGATTGTCATAGATTGAACTCATCAACTTAAACAACTCAAGACCGTCTTTAATCATTAAGCCACTCCATGATGATTTATATATATATATATGACTTCATAGTTGATTCTACCATGACACTTTTAATAAAGTGTTATGGTTGAACCTTCATTGGGAGCAGATACAATGACTCTTAATTTTAGTCATGAAAGGTGTTCATAACTAAAATCAAGAGTTGTGCTTTTTCTAGTAGTGATAAAATATGGGTTGGAAACTTAAATTTAAAAGTGTCAAGCAAACAGAGGTTTAATAGTAGTTTAATAGTATCTGGTATAACCATCATGTGATGGCTCAATTGGTCAAAAAGGACATCGAAATGCATAAGATGACAAATTTAAATTCTATGGTGGCTACCTACTAGGAATTAATTTGAAAATTTAAATTTATATATAAAAAAATGAATTTAAAAGTTTGTCCATTAAATTATATTATTTAGTTTTGACCTAATCTCTCTCACTTTCTATTTTGTATGTGTGTGGAGGAAGTGGGGACAATAGACAAGGACATGCATCCCACCATCATAAGCGCATGCCACCCATTCACACAAACCCTAAATTCTTAATCCACCATCCTCATTGTCCCCTTCCATAAAAATAAATAAATTATAAATCTCTTTTTTTTTTTTTTTTAAATTTCAAAAAGGATATTATCAAGAGAGAGAAGAAAATAAAAAATACGAGAAAGAAAAATTATTCAATCAAGTCGCCATAATAATACAACTTCTTAAAGAATAGTTTTGGATATGAGATTCGAAAAATCTACTTTTACCCATCCACTTAAGCTCTCAACTTGATCGAATGATTCAACACAATTCAATATGATGGATGAGAATCTAAGTTTACAAATCAAACCAACTCGATCATTTGAATATAGATTTTCTATTCTGTTAGAACTTTCACCTCAAAATCAATTAATAATGAAGGGAGTAATTTTGAAGGCTATTTATTTTTTTCAACGTGGGACTAGTGAGAGTATCTCCAATATACTCTAGTATCAAGTTAAATACCTAATCATCCATATCACTTTTTGTTTTTATATATTAATGAGTGTTCGAGTCCGTTTACAATCACCTCAATTTTTTTTTTTAAATAGACTGTTTATGTATCTACAATTTTTTATTGTCAAATAAATTCGTAAAAAATTAATTTTAATAGTCGAGTATCGTGATTATAACCGTAACTTTTTTTTATTCTTCAATGTTCTTTTGGTTCCTCATAACCTTTTTTATTCTACTCATGTTGATAGATCTATACACAGCACTTGAGAAGGCATGCATTATGACACTTTCAGCCTCTCTTGAGGTAGTAAATTAAAATACTTCAAAAACTATGATAATCATTGCACTTAATTAGAGAGTTTTCTTCTAATCTTTGGTGATGTATGTTCTTAAATATACACACCCTTTTTATGAAGCATCTCTTATCAAATAATTTCTCAAGA
>JBBMEF010034389.1:0-15244 GCA_037832685.1 Sicyos baderoa | reverse complement strand
CTAGTTTTGCTAATATTTATGTAGATACATATATTTGCAAATACTTTTCAAATATGTTCTATTTTTGAAAAAAGCTCTAAAAAAAATAGCACTTTGATTAAATAATGTAAATATATTAGCATTCTTATCTAAAATTGTTTCTAACTAAAAATGCTCCTCCTCTGAATCAACTTGCATATCTATTTGTTGCTTTTTATAATTTTTTTTTTTTTTTTTTGAGATTACAATAATTGGGGCTGGGGAGACTCGAACCCAAGACCTTTAAGTCATTAGGTGTACAACGATGCCGATTGAGCTATTGCTCGGTTGGCAATTCTTTTTTTTTTTTTATGTGTGTGTTTCAGTTAGATTTAATCACATGAATTTGTTTCTTTTTTTAGAGAACTTTCTATTTCCTGTTTCTTTTTCTAAAAGAATTGTTGATTTCCCAACTTATTTGAAAAGGATATGGTTGGTTTTAAACATAGTTTCTTCATATTCAAATTGGAAGAATAATATTAATTTATACCCATAATTGTTCCTTAATCTGTTCCTCAAGTACAAGTTGTACAGAAAACGTATTCTGAAAATAGATATACATGGCAAAATTTGAGAACGTGTATTCCATTTCCAGACAATAAATAATCAAATGAGTAATCTATATTTCAACAAATACTATCATAATGCCGGATCATTATCTCTTTTTTTCTTCCCTTTTTTATTGATCAACAACTGGGATCAGGATGTAGTTTTTTTTTTTGGAACTGAGAAATGGGAGCTTCACTCCATTATATCCAGGATAACCATGCATGTCTCTAGGTCGGGCACCGAGACACATTGAAGACATAGGAATACACGAGATGTCTACAAAGTAATATCACAACTAAGTCTCAAACGCAGGACGTTGAGGGGAGCACGAGCACACCTTCAAAGGTACAACTTCGATCATTGTGCCACCCCTTGGAGACAATTGAGGTGGAGATTTGAAAACTCATAATCTCTTGATTATTAAGGCCCCGTTTGATAACCAATTGGTTTTTTGTTTTTGGTTTTTGAAATTTAAATTTAATTTTACTCAAATTTCCTATCATGTGCTCCATCTTTCCTTAAAAAAGTAAGAGAATATTAACCAAATTTAAAAAACAAAAACAAACTTTTGGAAGCTATTTTTTTTTGTTTTCAATTTTTTGTTTGGTTTCTACAAATGTAGGTAAGGTATTAGATATCCAAGTAAGAAAAATATAAGTTAAGGTAGTTATAGTAGGCTTAAATTTCAAAAACCAAAAACTAAAAACAAAATGGTTATCAAACGGGCCCTGAGATATTCATTATGCCACTCGAGCTACGTTCTTGTTGCTTGTCGACTGCCAGATCCTTATCCATTTAAACAGATCTATTTTGCTTTAGGATCTGATGGGATTTCCAATCTTCTGGCAAAAAAACAGGCCACTGTTTTCACACTCAACATAGCAGCATCAAGGAAAAGGCCTCGATTTTGAATAAGGAGGTTGATAAATGATTTCCCTATCAAAATCACACAAATTGTTCTCAGAATTTGAAACCAAATTCAATTCTCAATGACACAAATTCAGACAACGTGAAAGAAAAATTGACAGTAAAGTAAAGAGAGCAAAATGTTTATTGAAACAAGGTAACCACCCCGTCCCTAGGGCAGGCACCGAGAGACATCGAAGGAATGGAGACACGGGAAATGCAATGCCTACAAATTAATGTCACAGGTGAGTCTCGAACCCAAGACCTTAAAGGAAACACACCTTCAAAGCCCAAATCTTCAACCAACTGCGCCACCCCCCGGAGACAATTAAAGAGAGTAGAATTAGAAACGTACCGCGTCAGCACAGGACATTGCAGTTCAGAAATAAATAAAAAGGTGAGGGCAATGTGATGTGATCATGCAACAGCAATTGTCAGTCAATGTTTAAGAACAAAAATAAAAGGGTAACACTATTCAGCCACCACCTGAAACGTCACCTCTGATACAGACAATGCCTATTGGTTGATAACAGTTCAGTTTAACACCAAACTTATTCAAAAAAAAAATTATAATGCGTTAACTAGAGAGAGAGAGAGTCAAATTATTTGCTGTTTCTGCCTGATTGAACAGTGTAGATTAAGATATTAACTATTAAGCTTGATTGTTTATATCAGCTTCCAATGCCCTTGGGCCAAGAATGAATAGCAATACATCTTTCAAGACTCTAATCTTCTTTGTGGCTTTTAGTGGCTTTATTTCTCATTTAATCTGTTCTTTTGTATTAGTCTTTCTGTTTTGAGTCTTGTTTCTATGCATCTTCTTGTTATTGTTTTTTTTTCTTCCCTCTTTTAGAGGTTTGTTATGTATTTTTCTCCCTCGGGAGTTGTATGTGAAGCTTTGCTTCGTTTCATTTACTTCATGAAAATTTTGTTTCCTGTTTAAAAAAAAGACTAATCTTCTTTGGCTCGCCAGGCTTGATTCTGCTAGATAAAAGTTCTTCTTGGGTTTCACACTCCAAATTATTTGCTAATTTCTCTCTTTGTGACATTTTTTTATAGGAATCTTTGTGACAATTTTAACAATTGGCTGGCTTTTCTCTAGTTTGTTTTAGAGATTGTTCTCTCTTTCTCTTTTTGTTTCTCGCTTTTTGTTTTGTTTCTTTTTCAGCCTTTTATTTTCACTCTTTTGTGTGTTTTGTGTATCATGTACTCTTGCTTCTTTTTATATCCTTAATGAAAAGTTTGTTTCTTTGTTTAAAAAATCAGCTTCCAAAGAAAACTATAATCGACAAAAAAGGATAACAAGGTAACAGGGTAGTTTTGTTATTAGTGGATACCATTTTCAAAAGTTTGGCCTCTTATGGTATTCATTTCAATGATGAGCCACTAACAGCAGCACCCTCCACCATGGCTTGTCCTATTGTGCCCCTCTTACTCTTGCAAAACTTTGGTTGTTTTTCCACCATAGACTTTGCTCACTGGACAAAAATCTTACTTTCTCTGTTAATAAATTGTTTCCAGTTTCTTATCCATTTCTCCCCTTGGTGGAGCTTTAATGATGTAAGCTTGTGGGGTTTAAAAGAAAAATTATGAAGTTATGATTCAGGCATTCATGATCTAATAATAAATATATCATTTTCAGGTACTTTACTCCTCCAGCTTCATTATGTATATGCGGCGGGCAGAGTACAATTTGTTTCATGAATGCTAATTTTAACAGACTGAGAAAACATTGGATGAAACTAAGAGTAAGGTCAATAACTAAGAAAAAAAAAACAGGTTTGAAAATGATATCAGGAATCTCCCAAAGTAAACCAAGAAGTCAATGATTGAAGGATGAAAGATTACCAGAAAAAGAAGACACCATTTCCATGATGCCAGTCCTGAAACTGAAAGTTTTGCCAGCCACAGTAAGAACTTTCATGTATGCCTACAATATTTGTACTCTTAAGTAAGAATGGTGAGAATCTAAACATTCAACTCCATACAATTTCTAAGTTCAATCAAAACCAGAATTGTCAGATTAGTTGTAACATGAACAGAAACATAATAGTAGAGTACTATTTATTTATAATGCACCGTTGAGGATTGTACTCAAAATTCTACAACAATATGTACAGTACACACCACCTCCGGTTGAAACTCGAAACAATCTTATTCTACTACTGATCTCATACAAGCTCAAGGAAGAGACTGATGACTAATGAAAAAACTAAATAAAAGGATTAGAAGTTCTTATCAGAAAGTTAAAGATTTATCCTCAATGGAGTAGGTTGTCTATGGAGTTGGCGATGGACTGGCATGATGAAGATTCAGCTCTGAGATGTGCAGTGTTGCAGGGAATATCTTCAAGGTCACTCAAGCAAGGAGTGTAACGGCTGCGAATTTGCAGGTCACTGAGCATCTGACGAAGATCAGAGACTTCTTCTTTGAGCTTGCCATTCTCCAGAAGAACCTTTTCATGGCAATCAGAAACATGGTTCAACTTTTCCATCAGTTTATGGTTCTCGGTGCGAAGCCGAAGTACCTGAGACCAAAGCTCATCAAGGTGCTTCTGTTTTCTCATCCGGGACCTACGGGCTGATTCTCTATTAGATAACATTCTCCTCAGCTTTCTTTCATCAACAATACTTTTCTGTTGTTCCTCTGCTTCATCAGACATTGAGTTGTTGCTAAAACTTGAGGATTGTGCAAGGAATTCATGGCCAGAATGAGGCATGTTAGACATGGGTAGGTTGCCTAGAAAGCCATTGAAATGGTGGGTCGGGAAGCTGTTCTGGATCATTCCAATGTTTGAAGGGATTTGAAAAGAGTTTTCAGACGGAAAAAACTGGATGCCAGTCATTTCACCTGGAAGCATATTTGGAATATTTTTTTTATTGTAGCTTCAGGGGGTTTGTCAAGCAGAATGATTGAGAGAGAAGTAATAAATGCAGGAGGAATGATGGGCTTTTATAGGATGATAAAGTTGGAAAAGTGGGCCAAATCAAGCAAAAAAAAAAAAAAAAGCTACAAATGTTAGGAGACTAACATGAGCATAAGGTTTAAGCAAATTATTGCAATAACCCTATTAGTGTGTAGCTCTAGTGCTTTTATATGGTGCTTGATATGCATCTAATGTGGATATAGGCACATATACATATATGCTCCTAAGTGGCTGAAGAAATCATGTCATGGATGAAATGAAACCATTCAAAAGGTGTAAAAGTCAATCTCAGGCTATAAACTTTTCCTATAGGAGACTCACTACCAGACTACAGAAGCATAATGCAATGAACTTTACCAGCCAACAATACATTATTGATGACGTAATGAAGGTTAACTTAACACAAAAGGGCAAATTCTCTAAGTTGCAATTTTTAAGTTTGGATTACCAATTTAATTAGAATTCTGATGACTCATTAAGCACTGAAGTATTGGGTTGGAGGGACCATTTAGGCTGTTCACATCATTTACCTAAATCGCTGCTTGAAGCCTTTCATCAAAAATATTGTCTGTGAAGCATAAACATACCAAGAATCTGGCTTGGCCTTGGCTAGTAGCTACATTCCATTCATATTGATTGACTCCAGTTGGATTTTCCCTTTTTGTTTCATCACTTGCATGTGTCACTCAAGAAATTCTAAACCTTGTTCTAAACTTAGATGTGTTCTTTCAACGTTGAAAAGCAGAATTGCTCCATTTTAACACTTTCTATATATCCACAAACGTCTAAGCCCATTTACTCGCTCTTTGATTATTCTCACGGAACACTATTTTTTATGATCGAGAGTCGGAACTCCGCTCCCCCATAACCAGGACACCACTAGCCCAATCTTAGATTGTGGCATCGGAATATATCAAAGGGTATTCTAGATTAAGCGCTTCCAACATCTTCGAACCAAGGAACCATCATGGAGTGGTTCAATTGGTCAAAGAGGGTCTTGGGTGCATAAGGTGATGGGTTCAATCCATGATGGCCACCTACCTAGGATTTAATTTCCCACAGGTTTTCTTGGCATCCAAATGTTGTAGGGTCAGATAATATGTCTTGTGACATTAGTCGATATGCGCGAAAGCTGGCCAAGATAGTCACGGATATCAAAAAAGAAAACATCTTCAAACCAAGGATCTTCCAATGAAACATATCTTGGAGTACATAGCCTCGACCAACTAGGCTGTCCTTAGAGACCTCACGTAACAACCATTTAAGACCCTACAATATTTAAATGTCAAGAAAACTTCAAAAAAATTAATTTCTAGATCAGTGGTCACCTTGGATTGAACCATCGGTGAACACGATACCAACCCAATAAAAAACCATAGATGAAAAAAGTCGTGTCTTATATCCACCCATTAATCCAACTTACATAAAAAAACAAAAAGTCGAGAAACTCCAAAAGGAACAGAAAATTGCTCCAAAATGTTATCCAAATGATTATTTAACCACGAGACTCCACCAAGTGTCTACAGCAGAACACTAAAGCCAAGCTTTCTCATAGTTTCCAACAATTAAACTAATCACATATGCTTTAAACTAACTTTTCCAATCCAATTTGCTTATCTAATCCCTCCTCTTCTACTTCAAACCCCACTTCCAGATTAGTTTAAACAGGATTATATCAAAAAAGTGACAAATCTCTCATAACCCCACTTTACGAAACCCTAAAATATTTCGAATTCGCAGGAAGATAAACAAATAGCATAATTATAATCGTAGAACGTACCTTATTTTCCTCCTTTTTGCTCAATAAATTACAGTGTCACATCGGAATCCAGATGTAAGATGAAGAACTGAATTGTTGAAGATGTACTAATTTAATCGGATCTGTATCTTTTGGGGTTTTGAATTGGAAAATCAGATTCCAATTGCAATGTTGTAATCGATTGGTTCTTCGGATTTTGGCGAACAAGATTAAGACAAGCGTACTTCAACTTCGCCATCAATGGCTTCTCGTCCCGCATGGCTTCCCTTTCTCTCTAGTGGTCTGCCCAGCCACCTTTTGATGTTTGTTTTTGTTTTTTAGTACATATCCAGAGAAGGGGACACTAATTCTCGGGATCGAACAACGTCAGTGTTTTTTATTTTTTTATTTCTTTGAGAAAAACAATAAGCTGGTATTCAACTGATTTACAATCAAATAATTAAATTATTGCGTCATTGACTCATTTGGTATAAAATTGTAATGGAATGACTATCGTAATGATTCAATAATGTATTATTGATATTAGTTAATACAACATCATTTATTATTAATATAATATTATATATTATCAATATCGACATAATGGTTCGCTAGTACGATCGATTATCTGATTTTGTATTAATTCATTTCCACTGCACAGTCATGACAGTGTCATTTACAACTTGACTTCTTGGTTAATAAATTATATGAGATGCAGTAGAATTATATTTTCGTTGACTTATATCTTTAATCTCTTAGTTTGGTATGAAATTTTGTATTTAATCTCTATATTTTAAAAATTAAATTATTTTGCATTACTATAATGTTCAATTTTAATTTTGCCTATACGAGCATAATTATAATGATATTTTATACCACCTACCAGCTAAGATATTATATATTTAAATTTTCTTGCTCTTCGATGTTAAATTCAAAATAATAATAATATTTGTTTGTGTGATTTGAGTTTTTTTCTCATTTATAATATAAATCAAATAAATATTAGAATAAAAATATTATTATTTTATGAAATTTAAAATTAATTCAATAATCATCTTATCAGTATTTTGTTTTGTCATTAATAATTTTATTATTTCAATCATCCAAATCGAGTATTAATGAAATATAAAAGTGAATTTGTTTGATTTTCATTAACTAAAAAAGTATATCCTCTATCGGAAGCGGCAGTGGCCAGATCTCACCCCAATCACGCTCTACAAATTAATCATCATATTTTGACTAATTAATCTTTTTTTAAGGATTTTTCATGTATAATAAAAATGAGGTAAAAAATTGCATCTATAGCACATTTTTATTAAAAATTAGTTTATACCAAAATTTATTAAGCTTAACAAATTGATTGAATACAATCAATTATTAGCGATTGAACTCAATCCCTTGGAATTTTGGTATAAACCAATTTTTGTTTATATATATATATATATTTTTTTTTTTTTGAATTTTCAATTCAATTTATTGACACTTGAACTATTTTCACCCATTGAGCTGTTTGGTTATTTATCGTAAAGAAAATTCGTGAATTTAATTATTTTTAAGTGCATACACATTATAAATTAAACTTCATCACATTTGAAAAAAAAAATGTTTCTTGACTATTAGGTTCATCTTTAGATGAGTTATTTTAATTAATTGTATTTTTTGGGCTTTAAGTTATTGGACACTATTTTTCTCAAAAGGAGAAAGTTATTGGACAGTATTATATGTCTTTTAAATTTGATTTTATTTATAACTACTTTTTTAATGAAATTCAAGGAAAGTGGAAACCTTGCAATAGTCAATTGTACGACAAAACATGACTACGGAAGACTATGATCAATGTACCCACTTTGTTTCTTTGATAAGACTTCGAAAGGATTAACCTCTAGATCGAGCACATAATTATGGGGATTAAATTAATGCCACTTTTTTTTTTAACCTTATATATGTGAGATTTGTAACAAGTCTTTAAGGGACGGTTCACTTTGAGGTAATTGAAAATTCTTATAGAATTGACATCTACATTATCATGTTCATTTAGTGGAATTAGAAAAATATCAAAGCTCGTTTGGTTGATGGTGTTGGAATGGGTTGATTTGGAATTGAATTTCAAACTGCCACATCAATACAACCAACCAAACATGGGTTTGGAATTATAATTCCAATCCATTCCAAACCTTTCTAAATTCCAATGTAAGAAGGTGATTTTGCTGTTTGTTTACTTTCGAGGACTATATATTGACTTGATGAAGGATTACTTTCGAGGATTTATAGTTTATCGAAGAAGAAAGATGGTCTGTCATTTCGGTATGAAATTCTAATTTGAACTTTTGAAATTTAAAATTAGGTAGACACTTAAAAAATGAAAGAGGTTAATGAATTTGATGCTCTAACTCAAGCTCTTAGCAAAGTGCAATTATCAAGATGGTTGATTAAGATTGTATGGAAACATAAGGCTGATAGACACTTGGTGTCAATTACCAAGTTCATTATAGTTTCACTTAAACTTACCCAACTTAATCAAACTTGGATTGGGTTATAAATTTAATTGGATTCAATGATAACTTAATATTTTCTTCAAGTTTGTTCATTTTTTAGCGTATTCAACCTAACTATCTCGAATTAAAAATATGTGTGTAAAATTAACTAACAAAGTAAGTTTTATATTTATTATTTAAAATATTTTATAGATTATAAACGTGACTTTAAATGAAAAAAAAGAAGATAGATACATCTTGATAATTAAACTTGAAAATATATGAGTTAAATTGCTATAATATGGTTAACCAGATTGACCAATCTAAAAGTTTAAATTAGTCCAAAAAATTCTCCTAATTCAACCCAAACCGAATCTCTACCTTCATTGCAAATGGAAGGCAATTTCATACATGTTTTTCTATTAAAAGAAAGTAGTCCTTCAAATTTAAGTAGATAGCCCTCACATCTTTATCCAATTTATTGTCTTTTTTTACTTTTCGTTATTTTAATGGATTTTGTAAAGAGACTCATCCTTACAATACACCTCCCTTCTCATATGCTTCTTAAAAAGAAAATCCCAATATTTTGTATCTCACAATTTTCTACTAAAAAGAAAGCTTTAATCATCACCATAACCGTAAACGAAGAGGGAGAATTACCAGGATTACAAGATTTTATATAAAATCTAAAAAAACATAATTATAACCACACATTTTTAATCATTCATTTATAACTATTCAAAATAACTCTTCAATATCAACTACTCATTTCTAATCATTATTTTTTAACTGCTCAAAATAACTACTCATCTTAAATTCACATCCAAATAAAATTTTGACTCTTAACTCTTCTACTACATCTAAACGAGTTTTTGATTATAACTCCCCAAACTAACTTTTCATCCAAATCTTCATAGGAATCCCTTGGCATCTATAGAATATGTGGAAAGCTAAATATTTTAAGAAAATCAAATAATTTTAATGGGAATTGATCCATGGTGGCTACAAACATTCACAGACAAAATAAAAAAGAGGATGCCTCACCTTGTTATTTATCCAAATTGTTAGTCATCTTATGCTGCATTGCTCTCATTCCTAGCTGACTTTTGAGATAAAATCAGGAGGTATTTTAGATGGATTTGACAACAACCATTGACTATGCAAGAGCTCCCCAACATGCCTCTCTCATGGGTCACTAGAGTAATAGAAGACTTTTTCAAGACAAAAAAAAATATACTTTCACCAAAATTTCATTGGATTAGTCCCTATGAGTGGCACAGTGGATGAAGACTTGAGCTTTGGAAGTATGCTCCCTTCAAGGTCCCAAGTTTGAGACTCATTTGTGACATTACTTCTTCGATATCTCCCAGCGTCTGGCCTAGGGACGGACGTGGTTACCCTTATTTCAAAAAAAAGAAAAAAACTAAACACATAACATAGTAAACCCTTGACCGATCCTACATCTAGGATCATACAAGTACTGCGCCGCTTTCACTTCTTCCTCTCACCGGTTCCAAACTCTTAACAATGGAAATAGCTTTGAAGTATCTTTGATGTCTTTTTATTGGAAGTTCTTTCAACTTTTGAGATCTAATGTTGTATAAAATCATTTGTCCTTCATCAGACTCCATTAGAAGTTCATTAGAGCTCACAAACAACAATGGTACCTTACTTCCAAAAACAGGATCAATTGTGAATAACTTTGACCATGAAACACCTCCACATTCATCCTTTTCCATCTCCCAAACATCCAAGGTTGTTTCATTCTCTGAAACTGGATAATTAAACAAAACAACTGATCCATTCAAAACTCCCAGTCTACTCGATATAAATCGCCCCGGTACAGAAATTCTACCGAAAACCTCTTCGCTCATGTCGAACGACTGTATCATATCGGGCCCTCCTTCTTCATCGAAGGCCCACCAGTAATAAGTTCCTTCGTGATACATCTCTAAGGAAGGCATACTAAATAGAAAACCACAAAGAGTACGTTCAATTTCTCTCCATCTATCTTTGCTTAAATCGTAAATTTCCACTCGAGGAAGAAGCAAACTAAGTCCCTGAT
Source organism: Sicyos baderoa (assembly GCA_037832685.1). Taxonomy (NCBI): domain Eukaryota; kingdom Viridiplantae; phylum Streptophyta; class Magnoliopsida; order Cucurbitales; family Cucurbitaceae; genus Sicyos; species Sicyos baderoa. Next base: position 4,568 of record JBBMEF010034389.1, on the reverse strand, counting down.
CAAAATACACAATCCTAACTACTTTGAAATCCTTGGATTTGGCATCATACCCGAATCCAACAACCTCCCTGACCGCTTTCATATCCGTGCTATGAAGAAACGAAGGCGGAAGCTTACGAATCTCTCTAGTGGATGGATTAGAGAGGAAAATAACCTTAACAGAAGAAAGACAGATTAATCCATGAGAACTACCGCAGACTGTGAAACCCTTGAAATCCTCATCACATGAAAAATGGACATCGGTAACAGACTCAGATCGATCGACGGAGAACGGAAATTTGAGAATGGAGAACAGATTTTCCATTTCTCCATTGTTATTCGTTACAACACTATTGAGAAGAACGTGATTGTGGTGAAGTGAATTTGAGAAATGTTTTCCGACGAAATTAGGATCGTTGATAAGAGCGTACCAGGATTTTCGAACGGACTTGAATCGGAGCAGAGACTCCACCGGCAGCCTCGATAGAATTTCAATCGTCACTTCTTCAGGGAGATTTTCAAGAGTCGCCATTAGAGAGTAGCTGTGAAGAGCTTCGTTTAGGTTTTTTGAAATCGCTTCGTTTAGCTTTCTGATTGAAATAAAATATGGAGAATAAAAATTCAAAACTGATATTAAATATTTATTGGTTATTAAGAATAAGAGAAGGGATTTATGAGGTGAGGCCAAGACTAGAATAAACTACTTCCAACAAATTAAAAGCTCCTTGTTTTTTTCTTCCAAAAATAACAAAACTATAATATTAATATTGATAATTTTTAGTGTAAAAAAATAAAATGAAAATCCAAATTTATTTGAGAATTCGTACTCTATACCACCTTTAGAAACTTCTATTAGAATTATACCAATTTCTCATTACAGTTGGATATAAATTTTGAGTTATTAAACTCAATCAGCAATATTTGATTGTATTCCATCAGTTTGTTAAGTGATTGAGCTTCATCATCTTTATTCAATTGAATCAATCAATTAATAGTGATTGAACTCAATCACTTTTTTCAAATGGCCAATTTTCCATTTTTTGTATATGTGCAATTATTTTTAGTTTTGCTGTATAGATGCAATTTTACCCCAATTTATTTTCAGTAGATGTTGGAAAAAGAAACAAAGAGGTAGAAAAAAATGGATTTGGTTGAGTTATTTGGTTGTTGTAAATGAATTTTTGAGTGATTTTGAAATGAAAAGTTATTTTGAATGAATAAAAATTAGTGATTAAAAATAAATGATTACAATAGTTCGGTGTGTTGTTTGAAAAGGAATTTTAAAAGCTCATTCGTAACTCATTTTAAAATTCGAGGCACACGTAAAGGTCCATTCTAAAAAATAATCATGTCACTATCAACAACATTAGACACCCATCGTTTTCGAATTAAGGACTATTGGCTTAATGAAGGATTACTTTCAAGGATTTTTAGTTTACTAAGGAAGAAAGATGGATGAGTCATTTCGGTATGAGATTCTAATTTGAAATCTTGGAATTTAAAATTATGTACACTTAAAGAATGAAGAGATTGATGAACTTGATGCTCTAACTCAAAACTCTCAACAAAGTGCAATTAACGAGAGGATTGATTGAGATTGTATGGAAACATGAAGTTGCATTATAGTTTCACTTCAACTACCCAACTTAATCAAAGTTGGATTGGGTTATAAATTTCATTGGATTGAATGATAACTTGATATTTTCTTCAAGTTTGTTCAATTTTTAGCTTATTCAACATAACTATCTTGAATTAAAAATGTGTGTGTAAAATTAACTTGATAAGGATGACAACCCTACCCGAATCTTATATACCCATGATCTTCTCCTCTTCCAACCAATGTGGGATACTTTGTTTGCATCCCAACAATCTTCCCCTCGAACAAAGTTCCACCGAGCCTCCCTTTAATAGTCAATCCGTCGAGATGCAGATAGACCGGATTTCCGCAACGACTATTATATCCGACTAACTCCTCTTCTCCTGAGAGTACACCGCCAGTCTGATAAAGCTACCACAAGTTTTTGTTTCCGGGCTCCAACGTCTTCATTCTACACCGGGGTGATTTTTCGACATGGTTATGTTTGGGGCACGACTCTGATACCAATTGATAAGGATGACAACCCTACCCGAATCTCCACATTCATGTGATATTGTCCACTTTGGACCTAGACCCTCATGACTTTGTTTTTGGGCTTCCCCAAAAGGTCTCACACCAATGGAGATGATTGTCATCACTCATATACCCATGATCTTCCCCTCTTCTAACCAACGTGGGATACTTTGTTTGTATTCTAACATAACTAACAAAGTAAATTTTATATTTATTGTTTAAAATAATTTATAGATTATAAGTGTGACTTTGAATAAGAAAAAAAAAAAAATACATCTTAATAGTTGAACTAAAAAATATTGATTACATTGCTATAATATGGGTAAGCACATTGACCCATCCAAAAGTTTGAATTGGCACAAAAAAATCTACTAACTCAACCCAAACCGAATCATGTACACCCTTGTCTAAATTGAATTGAAAGCAATTTCATACATGTGTTTCTATTAAAAGAAAGTAGTCCTTCAAATTTAATCCATGAGAATCATTTTTAGTTCCAAAATACAGAGGGAAATAGCCTTACTAGAGGAGAGACAGATTAATCCATGAGAATCACCGCAGATTTCGAAATAGCCTAACAGACTCGGATCGAGAACAGATTTTCCATTTCTCCATTGTTATTCGGTACAACACTCCTGAGCAGAACGTGCTTGTGGTGAAGTGAATTTGAGAAATGTTTTCGTACCAAATTAGGATCGTTGATTAGAGCGTACCAGGATTTGCGAACGGACTTGAATCGGAGAGGAGACTTCGCCGGCAGCCTCGACAGAATTTCGATCATCACTTCTTCAGGGAGATTTCCGAGAGTCGCCATTAGAAAATACTGTGAAGTTGTGAACTCTGAAAATTTCAAATAAAAAACTCAAAACAAACTACTTTAAAAAGTCTCATTATTAGTTACTTCTTTTACAAGTTTCATTTTTAGTTCCGTCACTTTTAACTTTTTCATTTTCAGCTTACCCATTTCAAAAAATTTCTATTTTAATCTCAAATTTTACTTTGTATTATCAAAATAAATTAAATTCAGTCAATTTTTTAGAATTTTTTTTTTTTAAAAAAAAATTATCATATTTCTCTATTAATTTTTAAAATATGATCATATATTTTATTAATTCGAAGGGTTAAACCTGGGACGCTGGTGTTGAATTGGTTTATAATTAAACAAAAAATTATTTCATCACTCCCATTTATTCAATAAATATTAAGTTTAAATGTATTAGATTAATATTAAATTTATTTTAAAGTCTAGGTATTTTTTTTTTTTTGAAAGTTAAAGTCGAGGTACTAATAATAATAAGTTTGAAAGTTCAAAAATTAAATTTATATTTTAAAAAATTTAGGGATGAAAATGTAAAAATTTGAAAGAAATATTAAAATTTTCAACCTTTAAAAGTCTTAAATATCAAAATAGAACAGAATTCAAAATTTATAGACTAAGATGTTATATTAAGTTTTTTTCTTCTTTGAATTATCATTGTTTAAAGGAGATAGGGAGATATTCTCAAATAAAAGAAAAGAAAGAGAGAGGGAGATTATTAGGTGAGGCCAAGACTAGAGTAAAATAGGGTGTTGTTGGAACAATAGTCTTCACACAAATTTAGCAATAAATATAAATATCTCGAGTGAAGTGTGTGGTTGAAAGTAAGTCTCAACTTCGTCGTTGACGAAGGAGACAAATTAATCTTTGTGAAATACTATTCCTCAAACATGCAAGTGCACATGTTCGTGTAGCAAGTTAAATACGGGAAGTCCAGGTCGAACCACAGAAAACCGTTCGTTGGGAGCGAAAATAAACGAAGTTGTTCGAAGAGTTATAGAAACGTATAATAAGTGAAGTGTTGAACAGAATGAAATTCGGAAATAAAGGCGTTAGAAGGAGTTAGGGAGTTTGGGTTCGTCAATGACGAACTGTTTAACGAGTCCTGTACCGATCCTGAGACTCTCTCGAGTACTCGATTTCACTCTCTCGAGCGATTTGTTGGTTCTCTCGAACTCAACCTCGTCTTCACAGGTACGCTCTAGGCGAACTCATCTCTAAGTTCGTACTAGGTTCTGGACATGGGATTGGTTAAGGGTTCGTTCGTTCATTCCTCTCGGAACGAACGATTGTAGTCACGGGTTTCTCAACCTCGTGCCCAAACTATCTCTTAACTTATAAACCCAGTCGTCAAACTTTAGTCACGACGAACCCCTGATCCCTTAACCTTCTAACTAATAAGTTAGTTACTCATATTAATGGAGTGAATGTCAACGTAAAGTAATGCGATGGACATATTAAACAATTGATTAAGGAAAATACAGGTTGCAATAAGTAATTGAACTTCAAATAACTTAACGAAGAAGATAGAAGAAATAAATTGCTTTATATTTTGGAAATAACTCCGGTGAAGATTCCGGTAAACAAAAGGTGTTCAGAATAAGGAAATGACAAACTAAATTGACAAGAAAGCTTTGGTCCGGTTAAACAACCCGCCGACCA
>JBBMEF010034338.1:0-13572 GCA_037832685.1 Sicyos baderoa | reverse complement strand
GCCAATGGTGTCGTATACTGTCGCGCGATACCAAATCATTGCATATGACATACTCACCATTAGCGTTGTTAAACATATGGCCACTCTTGAGTGATATGTATTAATCGCCAATGGTGTCGTATACTGTCGCGCGATACCAAATCATTGCATATGACATACTCACCATTAGCGTTGTTAAACATAAGGTCGATGGTCCACAATGCCATCGATGATGTATACATGTTGCTGACGCATTGTATATCATCGTTGTATAGGAACTAATCAAATACAAAACTGAAAATTTTGAACTTGTTATTCAAAACAATGACCATAGTCCTAAAAGTTCAATAATTTACATGAAACTTTTAAAAATAGAAGTTTATTAACCAAACATCTAATTAATCTAAAAAAGGCTCTACATGTATTTTGAAGTAGTTTTAACAATTTTGCAGGTTGCATCAAGGTTTCTTGTACTGGTTAAAGAAATGCATGAGAAACAGACTGGATCAGAAGGACTTTTCTGCAATTTGGGTGATATTCTTTTGTTTGGGAACGACACAAAGCTCAAAGTTGGGGATTGTGACAAATACATTTTTTTGGATTATAGAGTTGAAAGGCTTCAAAAATGCTTCAATCAATTTACTGGTTGGAGGCATTGTTTTTCTTCCATGATTGATTTTCTCAGAGATTCTGTTTCTCAGTACAAAAATTCCCTTGTGGACAAAATAGAAAGCAAAAAAGTTATTTCTCCCAAACAAGAAGCCAAAAAAGGAAATGAGTTATCTTTCATTGAATTTGTAAGGAAAAAGTATAAAACCATTTCTTGTTTACTCAAAGAGTGCATATCAATTTTTTGCACTCACATTCCCAAAAGCATTTTGTTGCATAATTTTGAGAGGTTGGGCTGTCTTGTGAGTTTGATGGATTCTTTTGAAAGTTTGTTGCTTTCAAATTGGGTTGTTTCCAAGAAGCTTGAGATTCTATTTTCCAACAAAAAAGTTTTTGGTGAAAATCATTTTGAGTATGAGAAGCTTTTGAAGGGGAGGAATGATTGTTTAGTGATTTTGCAATCTTTGCAAAGTTCATTGAGTGTGCTTAAACTTCCAAAGACTGGAAGCAAGAGCATGGTCAGAGGATTTTGCTTCCATAATGCTTCTTTGTTTTTTTGCACGGTGACGGGCTCGTTTAAGCTGCATTCGATGCGTGTCGCGCCATTGGATACATTGGTGATGGATGAAGCTGCACAGTTGAAGGAGTGTGAGGCTGCAATTCCTTTGCAACTTCCACATATAAAACATGCTATTCTTATAGGTGATGAGTGCCAATTGTCTGCTATGGTTGAAAGCAAGGTAAGGAACTTTTATTTGAACTCTCTTTTTAAATTTAGAGAAAATATTTTACAATTCAATTTGATGAATTGCCTTGAATCTAGTTTTACTGTGCCAATTGTCTCCTATGGTTTGGAAGCAATATGTTGGTTATGTTTTATATTTTTGTATCGAGCTTTTATGATTGAGTCTATGATATAGTAAAGTCTTAAAACAGATGCAGTAATATAAACTCTCTTAAAACTCTAGTCTCTTTTATCTAGCATTCTGTATTCTTCACGATCTCTTAAATAAAATAGCTTCTTCATTACATCAGTGAATCACGCAAATCTGTATGTGTTTATTCTTTGAAATCGTATGATTTCGTTCATAACAGATCTTTGTTCTATTTCTTTTGTTTGAAAGGTTGCTGATGAAGCTAAGTTTGGAAGAAGCTTGTTTGAGAGGCTGAGCTCATTAGGGCATAAAAAGCATCTTTTGAATGTGCAATATAGGATGCATCCATCCATAAGCTGTTTCCCAAACACAAAGTTCTACTCAGGCCAAATCTCAGATGGCCCAAATGTCAAATCCAAAGGCCATGACAAAAAGTTCCTTCAAGGACCAATGTTTGGTTCATATTCTTTCATAGATATAAAGGAGGGAAGAGAAGAGAGGGATAGCATTACACAAAGTTTGAAAAATTTGGTTGAGGTTGATGTTGTGCTACAAATCATTCATAAGTTGTACAAAGGTATGTGTTCACACTCAAAACACAACATTAAACATTTTTCTTTTCTTTTTCCTTTTTGATATATATGTTTTAATTTGCAGCAACATGTGTTCAATCAAAAGGGAAGATTAGCATTGGTGTGATCTCACCTTATTCAGCTCAAGTAGTTGCCATTAATCAGAAAATTATGAGGACAAACTATAATAACTGTAACAGCTTTAAAGTCAAAGTGAGTTCAGTTGATGGCTTCCAAGGTGGGGAGGAAGATATCATTATCATTTCTACCGTACGATCGAATGGGGGATCGTCGATCGGGTTTTTATCGAGTCATCAAAGAACAAATGTCGCTCTTACTAGAGCTAGGTAAAACATCGATATTGTTCTTGTTTTTATATTCATATAAAACAACATATATATAAGTTATCATGCTTAAATATCCACCAAGTTGAGTCGTGATCATATCTTTTTTGACTGATCCACACATTAAAAGCATATGTGTTTAATGTTTGTTTAAGTAATTTTGACAATTTTTTTTGTCTTGTTTTTGATGTGTTATATATAGATATTGTTTATGGATATTGGGGAACTTCAAAACACTATCAAGGAGTGATTCTATTTGGGAAGAGTTGGTGTTTGATGCTATGAACCGTGGTTGTTTCTTTCATGCTCATCAAGATAAGGACTTAGCTAAGGCAATTCCGGTTTGGAAGGTACCTTTTTAGCCCTTTTTTTTAATGAAATCCTAGACACCTCGGGTCTCCATTCTTTCAATGTTTTCTCGTGTCTGGCCTAGGGACATGCGTGATTATCCTTATTTCAAAAAATAAAATAAAATCATTCTCTTTTTAAGGATGTTTGTAGTAGATTAGTTCAAATTATATATAGTCATTGAAGTGATATTTATAAGCTTAAATTTTAAAAATAAAAAGTTAAATAATTTTCATTTACCATATTTTTGTAGATGGATGTAGATAACATTGTTGATGATTCAACGATTTGGAAATCAAGCAACTTGCAAAAAGTGAGTCTTTTGAAGCATGAGAACGAGATTGAACCTGATCGAAATACGAATGAACGTGATCGAAACATTGTTGATGATTCAACTATTAGGAAATCAAGCAACTTGCAAAAAGTGAGTCTTTTGAAGCATGAGAGCGAGATTGAACCTGATCGAAATACGAATGAACGTGATCAAAACATTGTTGATGATTCAACAATTTGGAAATCAAGCAACTTGCAAAAAGTGAGTCTTTTGAAGCATGAAAACGATATTGAACCTGATCGAAATACGAATGAACGTGATCGAAACGAGAATGCCCTCGTAATTATTCCTCAAGGACCAAACGCTTGGTTTAAGGCCAAGATTCTAGCCATGATGAACATTGTTTTCAATCTCTTATTCAAGCCATGATGAACTTATCAATTGGGTCGAAGAAGATGGAGGATCATTCACATTTTGAACTTATTGTATGTTCAAACTTATTGTAGACTTGACTTTTTGGTTTATTGCTATTATTCCATGAATATATAAACTTCTCTATTATTATAAAATCATCCTTAAAGTACTCGTTGCTTTTGAAAATTTGTAGGGTGTTAAAAAAAAAAAACTTAGTAATGGAACAGATACAAAAAGAAGTTACATTCCATTGAATTGTTTAATGGCGTAATATAGTTTCATTGTTTGTTGATAATCTAATTGTTTAGGTCCCGTTTGATAACCATTTGGTTTTTTGTTTTTTGTTTTTGAAATTTAAGTCTATTCTCACTCAAATTTACTACAAAATCTTCCACCCTTCCTACTATATATCTATCTTTCTTTAAAAAAGTAGGAGGATACTAACCAACTTTTAAAAACAAAAATAAACTTTTGAAAGCTATTTTTTTTTTTTTTTTAAAAAAGTTGTTAGTATTCTCCTATTTTCTTAAGGAAAGATGAATATATATTATAGGAATGGTGGAAGATATTGTAGTAAATTTGAGTGAAAATAGACTTAAATTTTAAAAACAAAAAACAAAAAACAAAAAACAAAAAACAAAAAACAAAATGATTATCAAACAGGGTAGTGATGTATTTCTATTAATGAGTGCAACAATATAGAGCTTGTGGTCCTTCATCCAATTTGTACTAAAAAAAAAGAGTGCATAACAATTTTATTGGGATAATTTATAGAGGTTGGGTTGTCTTGTGAGTTTGGTTGAATTTTTATTTTATTTTTTTTTTTTTTTTTTTTTGTAAGATTAAACAAACTTTCATTATACAAGGAAATAAACAAAAGGAAGATCACACAAACTAAACTGAACTCGACCTACAATTCATGCCATGACCAAATCCAAAGAAAATAAATATTCTAACAAAGAAAAAAGTCCCTCGTATAATGATCTTTTTAACAAAAAGAAGTAATTAAACTTTAAGAAAACAGATATGATAATCATCTTCAACACTTCGAAGGTTGAATTTTGAAAAATCTTGTGCGATAATCTATCTATCATAAGTTCCAATGAGGTATATACAACACCACCAAGGTAGCTGGGAAAAAAAATCGATCTCATATAGATACTAGCATTTTTCCACGAGAAAAACTTGTAAAATCTTTTGTAAGAACATATTTTGTCCACAAACTTCTTCTTTGAATGCACATACATCTTCCAATTTGACTCCAACTTAACGAACAAGACCAACAACAACTGAAATAGCCTTAAAATTAACAAGACAAAAACAAAAAAAAGCAAAAATAAGATCAATCTATGGTGATTACCTATCTAGAAATTAATTATTTCCTACGAATTTTATTGGCATCTAAATGTTGTAGGGTCAAACAGTATGTCATGTTACATTAGTCGAGGTGCGTGAAAGTTGGTCTCACAAATATCTATAAAAAAAGTCTAAGATCTCTCGGGCCACACCCAAACTCGAAAGAACCCCCACCAAGAACTCAAGACTCTTGATAGTACGGGTAACCCTCATCTTTCGGGTACGTACCCTTTGAGATCTAAAAAATAACTTTCCGCTAACAAATAAGGATCGAGTCCCACAAAGTTTCTAACACTTGAAAGTTTGTTGATCTCAAATTAAATTGGGTTGTTTCTAAGAAGCTTGAGAACTTATTTTGCAAAGTTCATTGAGTATACTCAAACTCCCAAAGACTGAAAGCAAGAGTTAAAAGGCCCTGTTCCATAAGTACTATTTGATTTTTTGTTTTTTGTTTTTGAAATTTAAATTTATTCTCACCCAATTTTCCTACATTGTATTCCAACATTCTTACAATATATTCATCTTTTCTTAAAAAATTAGGGGAATATTAATCAATTTTTAAAAACAAAAAACTAACTTTTGCTTTCTTTTTTTTTGTTTTTTTCTTTTTTGTTTTTTTTTTTTTTTATTTTGATTTGGTTTCTACAAATATAAGTAAAAGATAGATATCTAAAAAAAAATATATGGTAAAATAATTATTATAAATTTAAATTTAAAAAAACAAAATGATTATCAATATTGCAATGATTTTGCTTTAATAATGCTTTCTTTGTTATATTTGCAGTGTCCGGCTCGTATAAGCTCCATTTTATGCGGAAGGTTGTTTGAACATCTAGTGCCACAAATTTCATTTTTCTATTTTTTTTTAATTATTTTTTACTATAAATTCGTTAGTTGTTTTATTTTTTACAATAATATTGAAAGAAAAGAAAGGGAATTCGAATCTCTAACTATATGTTTACTATGTTGTATAAAATGTTGGTAAAATTATACTTTTATTGGCACAAATTCGTTAGCTTTAACAAATATTTATTTGATGTGATTCATGACTAACATATTTTGTGTACTAAAAAATCATATTGTTCTATAGAATTCTTTTTTTATAAATATGATGATAAAGATAATAAGAAAGGTTAAAATTATGAAGAAAAAAAAAGTATTAAAAAAGTAAAAAACTTTGTGGCGCTTAAACCGCCATAAAAGGTGACGGGATTTGAGGGGGCAGCCGATGCTTAAAAAATATATATATTTATTTTTTGAAAGCCTTTGTTTACCATATTCGTGAAGATTTAGCTTAAAAAATTATATTAAATACTTATTTTAAATAGTTAAAAATTAAGAATTATAATAAAAATTTCGTTTAAATTTGATTTTTTGTATAAAGGAGTTAAAAGTTAAAACCTTATTTGGATGTAGACTTAAAATTTGTAGGTGTTTTAAGTAGTTAAAAAAATAATCAATTAAAATGAGAATTATTTTAAAATAAAAAGAAGGAAAAATTAGCGTTGGATGTAAGTTTTTTTAGAAAATAATTAATAAAATTTTCAACTAAATCATCGATAAATATGACAAACAAACAATCCTTACGAATTTTGGTATTTCTTTCCAACCACACGAAGAGAACTGCCGTACTAAAAAAAACAAACAAAACCGGTTTTGATAAAACAAAGATAAATGTTTATGACAAACAACCCTTAAGTTAATCACAAAATTAAGGAAAATATTTATGTACTATCAAGATTCTACAATTACTCTAATCGGAATAATATAGATCCATGATTTATTCCATCTTGAATCTAAATTATTGCTATGAGAATTGATTTTCTTTCCTTTAACACCTTTATTTCTACAAATTTTACTTTTAATAATATTTATTAATAAAATATTTTACAGTGAAATCTTAATGTAATTTCAATTATGTTATATTGAGGTCAACTATAATTACAATTAAGAGAGAAACATTTGAATCCATTATCTAGATCATGGGTACACACGTACGGCAGTTTTTGTGGGTTTAATGTTTCAGTTTCTCTATCTCCATCTTCCTAAACTTCTCATCAGTTCTACCGAATGGGTGGATGACGTTATCTGATTTGGTATTAATCCATTTTCATTTCACGGTTACAAGTTGAATTCCTGAAATCGATATTTATAATTCCACTTTTCAAATTGTACTAAAAAAACTCATTAGTTCAAGTCAATTAAGAAACTAAATATATAGAAAATAAAATAAAAAACATTATTTTTTTAAATAAACAAAAAAATTGAAATATAAATGATATAAATAAAGAGAAAATTAGACAGAACTATAAATAAAATGAGGGATTAATTCAAATCACATTAACGATAAAAAGAAATGAAGGTTTCATTAATCAATTGTATATAAAACTATAACTATTAAACTCTCTAGGCATGTTTGGCTAAGAAGCGATGAGTTGAGTTGGATTGGATTGAAATGAGAAGAGAAGATAAGTGAGAATAAGTTTATGTTTGAGGGGAAGGAAATAAAAAATAAATGATAATAAAGTTAGGTTTGATGTGATGGAAAGAGATTGATTGAAGTTTTTATTTAAAAAAAAATGAATATTTAATAGTTTTTAAATAATAAAGTTATCTTTTATGTAATGGAAAGATAATGGTTGAAGTTTTTATTTAGATAAAAAAATAGATATTGAGTAGTTTTGTAATATTTTAATATTTAAATAAAAACGTGGAGTCCACACGTGGAGTTGGGTAGGAGTTTGATGGACTTATGAAAATTAATGGCGCAAACATGTGATTGAAGCCAAGTCACCCCAACTCCACACTTTCTCTCCTCCCCCAAACATGCCATTAAAAAAACCATAATTGTTTTTTTAGATAAAAAAACCATAATTGTCAAAACCTCTTTCTCTCCCTCCATTCGCAAATGAGGATGTTTGCATTGGCCATCTCTTACAATTCCCAACATTGTAACACTCACAAAGCCTCTTCATATTCTCTCTATATTTTTTTCTTTCCATTTTTCACTCTTTTAATATCTTTATCTTCTCTGTGTTTGTTGAAAACCACTGAGAAATAATATCATGGAGGAAGAAGTGGGACAAAATGGAGGAAAATGCAGTAATGGTTTGATATCAAAGCTTGAAGCTTTGAGTATCAATGACAACAAAGCAACAAAAGGAGGTTCCTTTTCCAACAAGATATCACCTCCAACTAAAGATTCTCTTGGCCTTATTAATATTTTGGTTTCTTGGTCTCTTGAGGACATTTTCAACAAACATCTTTACAAGGTTCTTCTTCATTCTTCCTTTTCCTTTTGTTCTTGTTTTGTTATATTTCCATTTTTCAAATTCATGCAAATAGGTGAGTGTGATAATTATCTTCTATTAAGTACATGATCTTTGTGTTATCCTCATGTTCTTAAATTAGGGTTTGATGATTGAAGAGTTTGTGTTCATTTGATATCCTAAATTAACATAGTTTATATGAGAAAATTGAAAGAGAAAAAAAACCCATTAGTATTATGGTTATTTTTTTTTTATCACTATTATTAGTAATATTAGTGATAAAAGAGTATAGTTGTAACTATTTTGCTTTGGGTTGGTTTATGCATTTTTACTACAGTAACTAGTTTAGGGTTGGCTTATACTTTGTAACTACAGCTCTAATTATAAATAATGATAATAATAATAGGTTTTTAAAATTGTATATTATAAGAATTGTTTTTTTTTAACCCACATTTATTTATTTAAAAATCAAAACTAAGTTTTAGGAAATCTTAAAAATAGCAAAAAAGAGTTTAAGTTATGAAGTTATAGGTTTGGATCTCACTTCTCTTAATGTTATTTAATAAATAAATAATAATTATCTCTTAGGTTGAAGTTTTGAACCTACCACTTCTTATATTGGAGCAAAATGTCAATTATGGTTCATGTTTTTCCTTTTCCTATTATTTTCTTCATGGTTGTCTTAATTATGTAGCATTTTTTTTCTTCATATATTTATACAGCTTGAGAAGATACCACAATCTTTCAATTCAGTGGAGCAATATTTTAGATCTTTCATCCACCCATTACTAGAAGAAACTAGAGCACAATTACACTCAAGCATGAACCCCATTTCCAAATCTCCCTCTTTTGAAGTAATATCCTTCAAAGAAATCAAACCAATTGGCAAAGGACTCTTCAAAATCAGCATTAAAGATCCTTATGCATGCATAAACAATCCAACAATCAAAATGCCTGGAACCATATTCATATTGTCCAATGTCAAACCAAAAGCTGTCTCAGATTTACAAAGATTTGGAAAAACATGGACTTTTGCAACAATTTTGGACCAAGAAGGCAACAAGAATAGACCCATTTCTTTCACAATCAAAACATGGAGGGCAAATTTTGAGATGGATAAAAATCAGCCTATTTTTCTTGTTGTTTTGGGTAACTTTCTTTCTAATGTAAGGATATGGAATGCATTGAACATGAACAAAAACTCAATGGTTTTCAACCAAGTTTTGGGAGTGACTGATTTGGAATTTGGTTGTGATGTTTGTGAGACAAAGATTGATTTATCATCTGACAATGAGTTGTTTAGTACTTTGAATGAATCTCAAGGTAGAGCTGTTAGAACATGTCTTGAAAAGACAAGTTGTTTGCATAAATCTAATGTTGATCTCATCTGGGGTCCTCCTGGCACTGGCAAAACTAAGACTGTTGGAGTGTTGTTGTTTCAACTTTTGAAGAATAACCGTCGTGCGCTCGCTTGTGCTCCGACCAACACCGCTATCATGCAGGTACGAGACTCGAAACCTTACCTTCTACCCTTCGTTAAATTACAAGTTTAGTTAGTTGTATACTTTTGAAAGTTTTCTAATAGGTACTTGAATTTATCTAATCATCATGGAGTGACTCAATTGGTCAAAGAGAGTCTGGGGTGCATAAATTATGATGAGTTTAATCCATGGTAGCCACCTACCTAGGAATTAATTTCCTAAGTGTTTTCTTGGCAAGCATCCAAATGTTGTAGGATTAGGCGGTATGTCTCGTGATACTAGTCGAGGCGCCCAAAAGCTGGCCTAGACAATCACAGATATCAAAAAAAAAAAAAAAATCTAATAAATATCTTACCTTCATACGTATGTTGTTTGAATTATTATTTAATAACACATAGTGACGAGTTAACAACGACATTGGTTTAAAACTCCGTTTGGGGGAAGGTTCTTCCAACACGGTCACTCTTAAATGAAATGGATTAATCACAAATGGTGTCATAAACCGCCACGAAGTATAATAATCCTAGACAACATACACACTGTTAGTGTTGTTATACATATGGTCGATGGTCTACAATGTCATCGACGATGAATACATATTACTGACGCGTTGTATACCATCCGCGGTAAGGAATGGATGGGATAAATGTAAGTTCTTGTAGAGTTTTTTTAATTGGAACTAATCAAATACAAAATTGAAATTTTGGAACTTGTTTTGTTATTATTATCTTTCAAAACAATGACCATAGTCCTAGAAGTTCTATAATTTATATGAAACTTTTAAAAATAGAAGTTTATTAACCAAACATCTAATTAATCTAAAAAAGGCTCTACATGTATTTTGAAGTAGTTTTAACAATTTTGCAGGTTGCATCAAGGTTTCTTGTACTGGTTAAAGAAATGCATGAGAAACAGACTGGATCAGAAGGACTTTTCTGCAATTTGGGTGATATTCTTTTGTTTGGGAACGACACAAAGCTCAAAGTTGGGGATTGTGACAAATACATTTTTTTGGATTATAGAGTTGAAAGGCTTCAAAAATGCTTCAATCAATTTACTGGTTGGAGGCATTGTTTTTCTTCCATGATTGATTTTCTTAAACATTCTGTTTCTCAGTACAAAACATCCTTGAGAGACAAAAAACAAAGCAAAGAATTGGTGCTTTCTAAGAACAAAAAAGAAAGCAAAAAAACAAAGAAGTTATCTTTCATTGAATTTGTGAGGAAAAAGTATAAAACCCTTTCTTGTTTACTCAAAGAGTGCATATCAATTCTTTGCACTCACATTCCCAAAAGAATTTTGTTGCATAGTTTTGAGAGGTTGGGCTGTCTTGTGAGTTTGATGGATTCTTTTGAAAGTTTGTTGCTTTCAAATTGGGTTGTTTCTAAGAAGCTTGAGAAGCTGTTTTCCAACAAAGAAGTTTTTGGTGAAAATCATCTTGAGTATGAGAAGCTTTTGAAGGGGAGGAATGATTGTTTAGTTATTTTGCAATCTTTGAAAAAATCATTGAGTATACTTAAACTTCCAAAGACTGGAAACAAGATCAAGGTCAGAGGATTTTGCTTTCATAATGCTTCTTTGTTTTTTTGCACGGTTTCGGGCTCGGCTAAGCTGCATTCAATGCGAAAGATCGCACCACTGGATACAGTGGTGATGGATGAAGCTGCACAGTTGAAGGAGTGTGAGGCTGCAATTCCTCTGCAACTTCCACTTATAAAACATGCTATTCTTATAGGTGATGAGTGCCAGTTGCCTGCTATGGTTGAAAGCAATGTAAGGAGACAGTTTATAGGAACTTATTCAACATTTTATTTTTTTAAAGTTAGCCCCAAAGGGGCGGTATCGTTTGTAGATATGCTTGGGGTCTCCAATGTATGCTCTCTTGGAGGTCATAAGTCCGAAACCAACGAGTGAGTTTCAAATCTCTTGCTGTCTCCTAAGTCAGAGCTACAGGCACGGGTGCTCCCGTTTATATGTAGTGAGGCGAAGCTCTAACTCTTGGTCATAAAAAAAACTTTTTTTTTGAGTGTTCACACTTCAACCTTAAATGCTTTTTTTTTTGTTTCTTTTGTTTGAAAGGTTGCAAGTGAAGCTGAGTTTGGAAGAAGCTTGTTTGAGAGGCTGAGTTCATTAGGGCATAAAAAGCATCTTTTGAATGTGCAATATAGGATGCATCCATCCATAAGCTGTTTCCCAAACACAAAGTTCTACTCAGGCCAAATCTCAGATGGTCCAAATGTCAAATCCAAAGGCCATGACAAAAAGTTTCTTCAAGGACCAATGTTTGGTTCATATTCCTTCATAGATATAAATGAGGGAAGAGAAGAGAAGGATAGCATTACACAAAGTTCGAAAAATTTGGTTGAGGTTGATGTTGTGCTACAAATTATTCATAAGTTGTACAAAGGTATAAAACTCAAAACAGAACATTAGAATTTAATTTTTCCTTTTATTTTTTCTTTTCTTTTTGATATATGTTTTAATTTGCAGCAACATGTGTTCAATCAAAAGAGAAGATTAGCATTGGTGTGGTCTCACCATATTCAGCTCAAGTAGCTGCCATTCAACACAAACTTGGGACAAACTATAGTAACTGTAACAGCTTTAAAGTCAAAGTGAGTTCAGTTGATGGCTTCCAAGGTGGTGAGGAGGATATCATTATCATTTCTACGGTACGATCAAATGGGGGCTCGTCGATCGGGTTTTTATCTAGTAACCAAAGAACAAATGTCGCTCTAACTAGAGCTAGGTAAAACTTCAATACTGTTCCTTTTTTAAATCTTCATATAGAACAACTTATAAGTTATCAAGCTTGAATGTCCACCATTATATATTTGAGTTTCATGTCTGATTGGACTCATAGATGAACAATACACAAGCATTAAAAACATAGTTCGAGTATCAACAATTAGATTCACCAATATCATGTGAAGAGTATTTAAGTTGTCATTCATTTCACGAGAAACAAAAGGGATATAGAAAATTCGAGTGGTTGTAGCTAAAGCAACACTTCGAAGTATAAGAAAAACAATGACTAGAATGTGAGAGAGTCGAAAAGGAAATTCTTAACATCTTTCTTTCTGTCAATCAAAACTATGCATGAGATTATTCATATCAAATAAGTCCTTAAGAGGAGCTCGTCGATCGGCTTTAGGCTTGCCAAGAGTCGGTATGCCGACCGGAACACTTAGCGGAGCTCTCATGTCAATCACTTCGTTTTAACCACTTTTTTGTTGCTTGATGTGTGGTGATATAGATATTGTTTATGGATATTGGGGAACTTCGAAACACTATCAAGGAGTGATTCGATTTGGGAAGAGTTGGTGTTTGATGCCATGAACCGTGGTTGTTTCTTCCATGCTCATCAAGATAAGGACTTGGCTAATGCAATGTCAGTTGGGAAGGTACCTTTTTTATCCCTGTTCTTGTATCCAAACACCCTTTTTTGGCTATTAATGGTTGTTTTGTAATAGCAATTAAAGCTACATATTGATGTCATTATCTGTCCATATCATGATTTTCATATCTAATAATGAAACATTTGAATGAAGTTTTGAAAGCTTTAGTTTTAATTTAGTTTTCAAACCTTTGTTTGTTTTGAAATTACTTTTAAAAATAGATAATAGAGAAAGAAAATGATAGGTTGAAATTATATTTATGACTTTAATTTTCAAAAACAAAAATTTATAATTGAAGGCATCGTTTGATAATCATTTTGTTTTGAAATTTAAGCTTATTATGAGTCAAATTTCCTATAATGTATTCACATTTTCTTAAAAAAAGTATGTAAAAGGCTAACCAAATTTCAAAATCAAAAACAAAAACAAGTTATTTTTTTTGTTTCCAAATTTTGGGTTGGTTTCTAAAAATGTAGGTAAGATGTAGATATCCAAGTAAGAAAACATATACTAAGTTAGTTGTTGTAGGCTTAAAATTTCAAAAACAAAAAACAAAAAACAAAAGGCTTAGGGCCTGTTTGATAACCATTTCGTTTTTTGTTTTTTGTTTCTAGTTTTTTATTTTTGGTTTTTGGTTTTTTGTTTTGAAAAAT
>JBBMEF010034327.1:0-15253 GCA_037832685.1 Sicyos baderoa | reverse complement strand
TATATATATTTTTTTTTTTTTTTCTTTTTAATCTTAATCATCTCTCCTTTTTTAATGTTATTTAAAAAAAAAATGGTTAGTAGAGTGGATTAAAGTAATGTTATTGGTTGTATCTTCATCCACACATCTTTGTATTCCATCTTTAAAAAGTTATCTACTAACTTTATTCCCTTCACCAAATTTTGATTCCAATAGGCACTAATAACAAAAAGAAATATATCAAATGTCACAAACAATTAACTATATAAAGAAAAAATAATCTATATATGTACATTTTATATATTCTTAATTAATTAGCTGGTCCAAATTCTAGCTACACTTCATTTTTTATGTACACATATTTTGCATGTATACTAGAATTTTGGGAAAATGACATGATAATTTTTAAATGCTAAATTTTTTTATTAAAAAAAGAGTTGGTGTAACATAGGACAAAAGAATAACTAATATAAAAGTACATTTTTATTTGAATGATGCTAGAAAATTAGTGAAGAACAAGTATATTTTCAGTGCATCTTGAATAATCAAATTATTAAAAAATCATAGGTTCCAACCTTCTATTTAAAATGTTATTGAACAAAATTTAGAAAAAAAAAAAAAAATGCAAGAGAGTTGTGAAACATTAAAGAAAAAATATAATTAATTAAAAAATATTCATAATAAGTGTAATTATCTTACATTTGTACTGTACGGTTAGTGAAACAATAATAATTTCATTGTTTTGTTGTATTAGTTCAACACCAGCATCACATATTCGATTTCGAGAATCGATATTTGTCCTCACTTTCTCGATATGTAATAAAAAAATAAATATACATCTTACATTTGTAACCATTAGTATTAAAAAAGTCTTTATAATAAATGTAATTGTCTTAAAATTGTAATAATTAGTTATCCTATTCATTGACGAACGAAATTGAGAATTTTAGATTCATTTTCTTTTCAGTTATTTATTAGCTGGGGCCATCTGTTCATCCTCCACATAATAATCACAATTACCAAAAAAGAAAAACAAAACATAAATAGATATTTAAAATAGAAAAACAATAAATTTAAATTCATTAACATGACTGCGTATAAAAAAATAGGAGAAGAACGAGGTTGATGAAAAGATCGGCGTGCGAAAATTCTTTTCGCCGCCGATTTAATCTCAGACCCGTTGTTCGATAATTTCTTTCTCCCAGAACCCATTTTACAAACCCTTTATTTTTCTTTTTTTTTGGTAATGAATTGTGTTTTCTCTAATTTTCCCTTTTGGGTTTTTCATTTTTGATTCTGTTTCACCAAATTCATCTGGGTTTGAATCTTATTGGGTTTTGTTGTTTTGATTTCAGAGAGATTTAGAAGAAATGTTGTGTAGAATTTCTTTGATGTCGAAGAAGAAGAAGAGTGGAACAGTGCCGGTTTATTTGAATGTTTATGATTTAACGCCGATTAATGGCTATGCGTATTGGCTCGGACTTGGAGTTTACCATTCCGGTGTTCAAGGTGAGATAATCTTTCTCCATTTTTGGTATGTTCTTAGCTCAGGTTTCTGAAGATTTTGGGTTTCTTTTAAACGTTTTTTTCTTGTGTAGAATTGGTGTTTTCTTTTTTCTTGTTTAGATCTGAGGTTTTGTTTGTGAGAAATTGGAGGAACATAGCTGGGTTTATGGTTTCGTTGTGAATTATTTTGGTTTTGGTTTTTGTTGTGTGTTTGGGGGCAACGGTTGGATTTCAGCTCGAGGAGCTAAGTGATGTGTTAATTTACTACCGGTTTTCTTATTCAAATATTGTAGAACGGACATACGGTAATATTAGTGGAGGTGAGTGCAGTGGCCGAGATAGTCACAGATATCAAATGAATAAAATGGTGTTTGTTATATAGAGTTTGGCGTGCAGATTATTATGATAGGGATTATGATAACTTGCATTTAGGAGGCACGAATTATGATTAATTTATTTTGGGTGCTTGTTATTATTAAGTGAAGTTATTATATGAGAGAGCTTTACTATAACGTGTTGTTATAATGGGTCATGAGATTGAGATAAGGGTTATTATAATGGATCTTGAGCGAAAGTTGGTCCAGACAGTTATGGATATCAAAAAAAAAAAAAAAAAAAAAAGAGATTGAGATGATGTATTATGAGCTAATCAACCAATTATTATTTAACCGGTGGCCAAAATATGGGTTGGATTATTATAACTCAACCTAATTCACCCCTTAAAGGCACATGAGATTATACTGTTTGGTTTGAGAAAATATGGCTGAGATATTCATGAATGATTCTTTTTGTCAAACTTATAATTGTTTACATAGTTCTTTTACTTGAAATTGTTTATATAGTTTTCTATTGACCATACTCAATATCATTTTTGTTTGACCTTTTCAGAGTTCTTTTTTATGACTTATGCATTCAATGTTTTTCTGTGATTAAAAACCATAAAGAAAGATTATAAAGCTGTTCGATTTATTATATCAAGTACAAGCTGTTCAAAGTTCAATTATCTTTACTTGGGTGGATCTTTTTGCAGTTCATGGAGTTGAATATGCATTTGGAGCTCATGATCATGCAACTTCAGGGATATTTGAGGTAGAACCAAGGCAATGTCCTGGTTTTACATTCAGGAAATCGATTTGCATCGGCAGAACGAATCTAGGTCCGAAAGATGCTCGCTTGTTTATGGAGAGACTAGCTGAAGAGTACTCTGGGAACACTTATCATCTCATAACAAAAAATTGCAACCACTTCTGCAACGATGCGTGTGTAAGGTTGACAGGAAAACCAATCCCTAGCTGGGTCAACCGACTTGCTCGACTCGGTAAGATGGATGATTATATTTCCAGCATAACTATTGTCTTTTCCATAAGCATGTTCTGTTCTATGTTTAAATTTTAATCATCTAGCATCCTAGAGTTGTAGTTTATGTTTGGTAGAAACCAGGAAGTGAATGTTTTGATTTGATGGAGGATCACTACTTTACAAACAAACTGCCCATCATAACATAACCACTGTGTTTCTATGCCTGATCTTATGAACATCTTGGCTTCCCTTGCATAATATGGAGTATGGAGCATTTGAGGGAATGAGGGAGAATATGGGGAGGAATGATTAAATTGTGTTTGGAGTGAAGGGAATGATTATGGAGGAAATTATTACCTATATTTGAGATTGAAGGAAATGATCATGTGCGAACAAAATATTGATTACAGGAGAAATGAATATTGATTATGTGGAAATGAAAAATGATTAGAGGGAGTGAATAGTTATTATGGATAGATCAATCGGGATTATGGTTGTGGCTCAAACGTGTGGGTAAGGGAAGTATTCTCCATCTCCACAGTTTGATCCCTCTTACCCCCAAACACCCCCTAAGTGATAACGCTACAAGCGAGTTTGAACGTGATTGAAACTTGCAACAATCGACGATGTTGGTTTGATATGTTTTCTGTTTTTTCAGGTCTTTTCTGCAAATGTGTTCTTCCCGCGAGTTTGAACGAATCAAAAGTTCCACAAATAAGATCAGGAGACCTGTTCATTAATGAAGGAGTAAAGAAGAAATTGAAAAGCCAACAAAATGCTACATCTTCTTCAAACCCTTCACCATCAACCATGCCATCCAAATCTCCATCTTCAACCGTCAAAGTAAATAGACATAAACGATGCGTCCCAGCAGCGTCGGTGGCGATTCATTCGTCATCTCCCGCAACCCTGGCTCTAAAGCTGTAACAGTAACAGGTACTTATAAAACATTTAAGATTATAATTAACAACAGAAAACAGGCAAAATAGCATAATTTTTATAATTTTGCCTCTCTATTTATTAGTCTTCTACTTCTACAGTTCTACTAATCTCAAAGGAAAGAGAGAAAGAAAGAAAAAGAAAACTGTTGTAGTGTGTATGTGCTGTGCAGCTGAATGAATCATATTACCAATTGTGATTTGATTGTGATAATGTATTGGTTGAAGTGGTGTATAGATAAGAAAATTTGTTTATGTTTGGGAAGAAGGATTGAACTAAAAACAATGTCAAACTCAAGTGGAGATAGCATTAATGAAAGTGGTGGGTATGGTGAAGGCTCTTTTCTCTTCCATTCACTTTCTTATACTATTGATTTTGATGTTTCTCTATGGATCCAAAGTCTTCTTTGTAGATTATCTCTTTCAATGTGTGGTAAAAAAAATGAAGTGAAATGCCACTGACAAGCCAGCCTTCTTCTTCTTCTTCTTCTTTTTCATTGGATAGAAAGGAATGATGTTCTCTAACTCTCCCAATATTATTAATGTACTAAAAATAGTTAACATTTTTTTATGACATGAAAATTTGGAGTTTTGCTCCTCTAAACACGAGACATCATTGATGCGTCTTTAAATTGTGGAACCGGAATATATCATAAGACTGAACGCAAAATTGAGACTCGCCTGAAAAATTAATCCTTACAATTGTTTCGATCCAGGAGCACACCTTCAAGGTGCTCGACCACTACGTTGCCCTTAGGAGATAAGAAAAAAATAGTTAAACTGTAAGGAAAACTTGGATTCGTATATTTTGTATTCTAACGGTTCTAAGAGATTTTATGGTGGTCGTCTATCTAGATATTAATTTCTTACAAACTTTATGACATTCAAATATTGTAGGATGATTTGATAATGAGAAGAGTAGTGATTATCATTAATAATATTTGAAGTGTGATATAAGTAGAAGTCGAAGAATTTCATTACATAGTTAGTCATTGGTCATTTCAACTTAACTTGACTAAGAGTGATAATGGTGATATTACTTAAGATTGTAGGTAGAAGAGTAATGTTAATTTCATTCTATTTTCCTAACATTTGATTATTTAAAAAGAGGTACAATTGTGGCCATCAAGGTATTATATAATGTTAGGTAAGTGTAGAAGTGGAAGCATTTTTTTTTTTAATTTGCATTGAATGATTCAAAGAGTCAAATATTGGAGGCAGTTTCTTTGAATACTAGTGGGGACCATTTAGAAACATATGTAAAATAAAAATCTTCTCTCTTTAACATCAATTTGCCAAAAAAAATTCCAACATCTCATTTTCGAAACAAAATTCCTCAAAAAGTTTTTTAACATCTCCTCTCCAAAATATCGATTCCCAAACAAATACTTCATCCTTTTAAATCACTCAACTTACTCTATATTTCCTCTCCACTCTCTCTTTCTCTCTTCTCCCAAACTTCAAAATCCAATTATCCCCTAAGATACAAACGATTTGAAACTTTAAAAAATATAGTTTTTTTAGTACGTTCTTAAATTAAGTTTTAAACCCTTGGTATCCATCAATTTTAAGAAACTATCCATAAATAACTAAAAAAAGTATAGTTTCAATGACATCATATACGATATAGTAGTTAACAGATTATAAGTTTTTTTTTTTTTTTTTGAAAGAACAGATTACAAGTTTTTTATATATATATATAGGGGCGATGGTGCAAATAGGTAAACTTTTGGTCAATTTTGGCCAACTTGTTTGTCAAAATAATTAAAGAAATCTTGAAATAAAGTTGTTTGAACTTTCAACGAACTTTTTTGAAAGGTCGAATTGATTGAAACCAATAATTGAAATGTTGTTTTTATGATTTAACATTAATGAAATTGAATAACCACCCTTCATCCATTTATTTCTTTAAAATTCAAAATATGAGAGTAACAAATACAAAATTTTGAATTTTTAAAAAAAAAATACAAAATTTTGAAATATTAAAGATATTTGTCTTCTTAGACTTCAAATTTTAAAAAGAAAAACAGGGTAAGAATCCTATTTTTCTTTTATAAAAAAAAATCATTAAAATATATATAAATATATACAAAAAAAAGGCAGTAATGGTCATTATTCCAGCAATTGCTTTAAAAATGTGGGGTAAAAAAACTTTAATACTTTTTGACAAAAATGAAAAGTAGCAGAGAATAGTCATTCACAAAATTGACTACATCTCAAATTTGTCTCCTAAAAAAATGACTCCTCATTATCACATCAAAATAAAATTTCACAAATTTTTTTTTAGTAATAAAGCTTAAAATTAGTTTTTATATAATACATTTGACATAAATTGCTCAAAATTTATTCTTCAATGATAATTTTGATACAAAAAATATTACAATGTAAACTCTAAAAATTTGTAATTTGGAGTTAGTTCTATGTTGGGTCTATGTACTTTGTCAATTTTAAAGACAATTCCTCAACAAATATATGACATGTATTTTTTTTTAAGGGAGAATTCCTAACCATTAAATATTTGTTTTGAACTAAAAAATATCTATTTTAAGAAATCATTATGATTTTATTAAAAGTAATTAAAATTGACCAACAAAAACAATAACTCAATCCGCGTTAGTATGTCTATGAATGAGAAGTCACAACATTGAGCAATAACTTTACATTGAGATAATAACTACGTATGTAAAACTTAAAAACTAAACAAATTATATCTATGTTTGATCAATTACCTCCCTTAAATTTAATAAGTACAACCATTATTTTTAGGTCAAATTTCAATGTAATGATTTTTTTTTTTAATTCAATAATTTAAAGTGAAAAGATCCAAATTTATGACATAGTTGATTCATATATATACACTATGATTTATCAGCTCGGATTTAGAATGACATTTATGCATTTATTCAATTTTGTCTGTAATTTACATCTCATGTTTTAACAGAAATATAAATGAGCACAACTTCATAACAGAATTTTGAAAAAGATGATTGAAAGTAGTAGAGAAAAACTCCACTACACATGGATGTGTAGAGGAGCTCTACATTTGTCCTATGTGGCACTCTTTGGTGCCACACAAATTTATGCAATAATTGAAAACATTAAAAAATAAAATTATTTGTGTGGCACCAAAGGGTGCCACATAAGATAAATGTAGAGCTCCCTCTACACATCCATGTGTAGAGGAGTTTTTCTCATTTAGAAAGTAGTAATTTACATCTCATTTATCCATTCTCTTTATATCTCTCGACTTTCGATACTCGAGTTAAAAACGAGCATAATTTGCCTAAGGATAGTGGAACAAAACTACAATTTTCGATTAAAAAAAGAATTCACTAGAATCTTTTAAGAAGAAACACATAAAAAGAAAACCAGAAAAATCTCCATTTCCCCATCTTATTCTTCACTGTTCCCAACGGGACTTTAATGGCATTTTCTTTCAGTTTCAGTTTCATTACCCATTTTTCTTGTCCCCATTCAATCAAGAAAACGACACAGACCCATTACCTATTTTGTCGTCTTGTCGGGAAAAAAAATACTTGCAAATCATGAAGCAGAATCCAAAGCTAAACTTCCAAAACCAGATTAAGAATGATTTTCTCATCATCATTTTACAGAGTAACAGGGGAAGTTGGAAATTAATGATTTTTACCTGTGATTTGAAAATGGGGTTTCATTTTAATCGCTGTCTTCACTGTTAGCCAACTCCATGACTGATCAACTGGCTCCGGCCGACGAAATCGATACAGAAAGCGACGACTACCAATTCTGAACATGAACACACCATTTCCTTTTCTTTATCCAATTTGAATACCCTATTGTACACGTCCCGATTACAAGATCAAATTAACTGGCTTCGGCCAACGATGTGACCGAGGAAATCGATACCGAAACCGACATCGAGGATGAGGATAAGCTTCTTTTCATCCTCCTCCGCTCTAATTCGTTCAATCCCAGGTTCCATTTCTGGTGTTGCTCCATTGAATGGGCGTGTTCTTCGAATCTGAGCATGAACACAGCATCTTCAATCCGAATACCCAATTGTACACATCTCAATTACAAGTTCGCAAATTAACTGGCTCTGGTGGATGATGATCCGACTGACAAAATCGCAAACTGAAACCAACACCGAGGACGACGATAAGCTGCTTCTCATCCTCCTCAACACTAATTCCTTCTATCCCATGTTCCAATTCTTATGTCGCGACATTGAATTGGTGTGTTTTTCATGTTCATCTTCAAATCTGAATATGAACACCGCATTTCCTCTGTTTTCTTCCTTCCATTTGATACCCAATTGTACGCATCCCAATTATAATATCAAATTAACTGGCTCCGGCAGCGAAATCGATGCCAAAACCGACACTGACGACAAGGATGAGCTGCTTCTCATCCTCCTCCATTCGTATTCGTTCAAACCCAGGTTCCAATTCTGGTGTCGTGCCATTAAATTGGTGTGTTCTTCATGTTCATCTTCGAATCTGAACATGAATACTGCATATTCAAATACCCAATTGTACATATCCAAATGCAGAATCAAATTATTTGCTATAACAAATTGCTAAACTTCCAAAACCAGATCAAGATCAAACATTTAAGAAACTGATATTCTCAATCATCAATTGACCGAGTAACTGGAAAATAATGAATCAGCTGTATTGTAAATGGAAGATTTGTTGTAATGTTTACATATAATATGAAAACGGGTTATGCATTTCCCCTCCTCCATGCGTAAATCAGTAGAGAAAATCCCAATGGAGCTCCAATTTGATCAATATCTTCACTATTAGCCCACTTCATGACTGATGAACTACGATCCGACCGACGAAATTGAGGCCGAAATTGACACCAACGGCGAGGATAAGCTGCCTCTCATCCTCCACTCTAATTCCTTCAACCCCAGGTTCCAATTCTATTGTCACACCATTGAATTAGCGAGTTCTGTATGTTCATCTTCAAATTTGAACATGAACACCGCATTTCCTCTGTTCTCTTTCTTCAATTCGAACACCCAATTGTACAAATCCCAATACAAGATCATATGATATAACAAATTGCAAAACTTCCAAAACCAGACCAAGATCAAACATTAAGAAACTGGTTTTCTCATCATTATTCTATTATACAGAGTAACAGGGGAGTTGGAAAAGAATGAATTAGCTAAATTGTAAATGGAGGATTTCTTGTGATTTTTACCTATAATTTGAAAACTGGTATTGAACTTCACCTTCTCCATGCGTAAATCAGTAAAGAAAATCCCAATGGAGCTCCAATTTGATCAATATCTTCACCATTAGCCCACTCCATGACAGATGAACTAGCTCCAGCCGATGATCCGACCGACGAAATCGAAGCCGAAACCGACACCGAAGACGAGGATAAGCTGCTTCTCATCCTCCTCCACTCCAATTCATTCAACCCCAGGTTCCAATTCTGTTGCCGCGCCATTGAATTGCCTTGTTCTTCACGTTCATCTTCAAATCTGAACATAAACACAGCATTTCCTCTGTTTTCATTCTCCAATCCAAACACCCAATTATACACATCCCAATACACCTCCACCGGAGCTCCCGCCACTTCAATTCTTTCATTTCCTCTGAATTTCCATTTCAGCCGCTTGATCTCCAAAACCCTTTTCCCGTCAACGCTGAACGTCAGCCCCAACTCCTCGTCGCAGTCGATTTCGATGTCTCGTACCCGGCCGCCGAATCTCGCCTTCGTCGAGTAGACTCTGCGCGCAATAACGTGTTCCCTTTTCAGAATTAGGGTTTGCAAAATTTGGGGATTCGCCGTTCTTGTCCTCGCGTAGGCTTCTTCGATCATGTCGCCGACGAGAAGAGCCGTTTCGCCGTCGACAACGACGGAGATGAAGAATCCGGCATAGGGTTCCGGCGAGGACGAGAATCGGGCTCGCCGTAGGTCCCAGAAGACGTGGATGGTGTCGGAAAGCTGGTGAGAACCGTGTTTCTTCCATGGAATTAGCGGTCTGATGAGAATGCGAAGGGAAATCGGAGAGGATGGTGACGATGGGGGATTTGGGGGAGAATCGAAGGGATTAGGGTTTTGGTGGAAGTGGAGGAGAAGGGAGTGAGAGAAGAGGGATTGAGACCAGGAGAGGGAGAAGAGAGCGAAATTTGTGTGGTAAATGGAGGTGGTGAGATTGGGGCAGCCGGAGAATGGCGGCGGAAATCGGCGGCGGCGACGGTGGTCGGAGGAGGGGCGGAAGCAGGAAGAGAAGGCGGCGGACATTGGTGGGGGAAAGTGGAAGTTGCAGAGATTTGGAAATGAGAGAAGACCTTCTCAATGTGACGCTCACACGCACCTCATACAAGAAGCTCGACTTTTCGTTTTTTTTTTTGTTTTTTTTTATTTATTTAGTTTTAGAAAAAATTCTGTTTAATATATCCACGATAGAATCTGTGTTGCTCGTATTGAATTGGTTTACAATCAAATAATTAGACATTGTAATTTTATTTAATCTTAATTTTAGGGAAAATACGTTTCTTTTTTCGTTTCTTTTTTCTTGATTGTATGAACATAAGTTTTTAGTCCTTGGTATAATTTCAATTTAGTCATTTGAAATTGATTTTCATATAAATTTAATTTTTAAAAAAAATTAGTATAAAAGTAAATCAAATAAATACATCTATACTAAAAAGTTAACATTATTAAAATGTCGAGAGTAAAAATGTGTAATTTTAAAATTTGATGATCAAGTTGAAACTGAGTCACAAACTAAGGAATGATATGCCAAATGAAGCTTAGTATTGTGACACATTAATTATTAAATTCAATATTTATGAGTGAGAAATTCAAAATCATACTATATCATACGAAATGTCATTGGAGAAAGTTGAGAGAATGTATTAGAAAAGAAGACGAAGGGGGTGGAGGCATAATTGTCAAACTCTCATACAACCCTAATATATTTTGTATACAAAGTATCAAAATATTAACTTAAGGTTGAACGAACTCCGATATCTAACGCTTATCTTTTATTCGAATAAAAAAAAAACGCTTTTTCAAATATTATTAACTTTAACAAATAAAAATAAAACAAAAGAAAGTCTTAAATATACCCTAAAAATATACTAATAATTATCAAATACAAGACATATAACCTAAAATTTCACTCTTAATAATAATGGTTTATTGTACTCCAAAATAAAAATAAAAATAATAATAATGGTTTATTCTTCACCTATAACTTTTTGTTCGTATAATTTTGTTCATGCTTATAATTGGAAAGTGAAAATATGTCCCATAAATGTATGGTAATAAATTGTTATAAAACTTGTGATCTAAGAATGGGAAGACAATTCAAAGTCGGTGTAAACCTATAAAGTCACATTCACTTAATTAGAAGGAAGGCCAAGAATTGTATGTCAATAAATTCGGGTCACTAATAAATGCAAGCAAAAAGGGACAAATAGTTGTATTTTTCGTATCCCAAAATTGATTTGAAAAAAAAAAAAAAAAAAAATCACAATTTTTTGTTTTAACTTTTTTTTAAAAGAGTAAGTTCTCCCATATAGTTAGATATTTAATAAAGAGAATTTATATTGTATAGCAACTTTAGGACCATCTATTAAAATTATAGCACATTTTTATCAAAAAATTAGTTTATAGCAAAATCCAGAATGATTGAACTCAATTAGTTTGTTAAGTGATTGAACTCATCAATCATTATTCAATCAATAATTAGTGATTAAATTCAATTACTACTCAATCATTTGGAATTTTGATAAAAATGTGCCATAGATGCAATTTTTTACTTCATATTTTGTTATACATAAAAAAAACCTTTTAATAAATTACGACTATCATTTTCTTGTATATTCATGAATATAAAAAATAAAAAAGTAAATTGTAACTATAAATTTTTGTCTTTGTTATGAAGCCTCTTTTTATTTTAGTGATTTTTTTTAGCTGTACAACTTTACATTCACAACATCAAATTCTTAAATTTTCCAAAAATTAATTTATCATGTGAATAAAGATGGTTAGATCAAGACCTTGAGTTTTTTTTTTTTTTTTTTTTTGAGTAATCAAGACCTTGAGTTCATCTTAACTTTTAAATATAATGTATTTAATTAAAAAGATAATATTATATAAAAAAATTTGTAGTTAAATATTATTTAATTAAACTTCTAACCCCGAGGGGTGTAGGGTGAGTATTGGTTGGGTTGTGTGGAAGAATATTTTCAACTCTATCTTGGGTTGGTCGTTTTCCCAACCCAAGACAATCCAATTAAACCCAGTCAAACTCATGTTCACCCTACATTACATTATAAATATAAATATATATATTTTTTAAATAAGTCATACCATATGCATAAACAAAATATAATCACCTATCATTATCATAACAAGTTAATTAAATGAATATAAATATTCAATCAAAAGTCATTCACTATTAGTCATACAATTATGATTCATATAGAACATCCCAACTATACAACATAAAATAAATAATTAAACAACAAAAATTGATGACATACTTAAATTTCCTTAAAATAAATAAATAAAAATAGATGACACAATTTTAGTGTATATTTTTTTATCATGATATACATATCAATTACCCTTTAAGTTAAACCTAAGTAGTCGAAAACATTTAATGGGCTTCAGCATGTCTTTTGGGCCATGAGTTTCTAACTGTTGGTCCAATAAACTTTGAAAGTCGTAAAGTTGGGCCCAATCGCAGGCCCATTATAAGTTGTTCTCCGTGGAGGATATAAAACTTGTTCACTGCTGATAGGGTTTCTGTTAGACCGCCGCTTCTAAGATCGCCGCCGCCGATCGCCGGAAATCGAAAATGGTACGTATTCCTAAACCTAGATCTATACATCTTTCTCCGTTGAATGATTGAATTTTTTCAAGTTTGTGATCCGATTCGATTTTCTGTTCTCTTCCAATCCGCAGCCGTCTCACAAGACTTTCCGAATCAAGAAGAAGCTGGCGAAGAAGATGAGGCAGAACAGGCCGATTCCGCACTGGATCCGTCTCAGAACCGACAATACTATCCGGTAATCAAGCTTTTTACGCCATTTGAATCGCCAATTTTTTCGAGCATTTGCTTCGATTTCGAGTCCTAACATTCTTGCGTTTCGATTGTTCTTCAGATACAACGCGAAGCGCAGGCACTGGCGTCGCACCAAGCTAGGGTTCTGAGGTGCTTTCGTTCGATTTAGAACTTTGATGCTAATTTACTTCGATTTTGTTTGGATTGAGAACTTGAATCGAATCTTGTTGCTGAAGTTTAGTTCATCTGATGTTTTTGTTTTGATTATCTCTACGATCTAGCTTGAAGGTTTTCTTGATAGCGTCAATTTATATCTGGATTTAGCTATGGCATTTACATGCTTCTAGTTTTCAAGGATTTAGATGAGATCAATAGGATATTCCTTGGAAAATTGATCGATGTCAGATTCTTTGCTGGTATTTTGATTTATAATATATATATATATATTATAAGCAATCACCATAATTTAGACCTTCAAAATTATTATGTACTAGTTCATATTTTAATTGTGGGTGGTGGTGGTGGTTCAATTCATGGTATTCATTTACCTATCAAATAATTGTGTATAGTTTTTCTTGCCATTCAGGTGTGTTTAATTAATCTCAACTAATTTCAAGGGATAACCAACACCTCGACTAATCTCATAGGATTGCCAAAATCACAAGAGTCCAAGACTATGATGATAAACACCGCTCTAAACATTTGAATTAGAGTGAGCCAACACCACGATTAAACGAGAGCAAACACCTCAAGACTACGATGACTACCTATCTAAGATTTGATTTTTGTTGTTGATGTTAGTTGAGGTGCTTGCCATCTCGTGAGGTTAGTTGGGCTCTAGTGAAGTTGTGGTGGTTGTCCTAGTGTGATTATAGTCGTGTTGTAAATCACATGAGGTTAGTCGAGGTGTGTTGATGGTCCCTTGAAATTAGTTGAAGTCGTGTGAGTTGAGTTGAGGCGTTGGCCACCGGATAAGACATACATACGTATACTCACTTAAATGAAATGAAATGAAAAGTAAGTCAATAATATAGAAATTGAAATGAAATGAATAATAAGTCAATAATATAGAAATCTATTGTCATGCTGATTTAGTTACCAAGGTTTATACAGAGGGTCGAAATTTGGAACAAAAGTGTGCTTCTATATGCATGCAATTTAAAACTTGGAAGAGTTGTTTTGCATTTTTTTCCTTAATTATTCTCTATAAAAATTGTTTTTAAATAATTAAAAATATGCTATGGATTGTTTTATAACTAAGTGGAATTGATTTTAATTTATAGTGGTATCTCAAATAACAAACACTTAATATTTAATAGGGATTCAATGAAAAACATGAATTGTATTCCATGATTTTGGTGTTTGGTAACCAATTTTGAAACTAAATATCAATTGAAACAATATTACAAAATATTGTTGATATATTTATTAGGCATAAAAATATTTTTAGCTGCCAACTATATTTTAGTTTTGAACTCACTTATCATTGTTTACTTTAACTTAACGTGTTTTTATTGTGAATATTGTATATATGAACGGATTTGAATATAAAATCAATTTTTCTTTATTTGAATCAATATATCTAAATACAAAGAATAATAAGCTTTAAAATTGATTTCAATAGCCTGTTATTTGAAGATGGTGTAAACTACATCCGTCCTTCATGGATATGAAAATAATCCAACAAAGAACTTGGCATATCCTTTTAAATTTGTATTTTGTTAAATTCTTTTTGAAATCTCCTTTTATTGTAATTGTCTAATGGGTATGGATTTTTCTTTGGTTTGTGTTGCATGCATTTTGAGAATGTAATAATAATATAATATGCTTTACTTCTAAATTATCTATATTTATATTCATACTTGCAAATAATATAAATAATTATTCAACAATATTTGGGGAGGAAATTCTCATGGGTAATTTTGTTGTAATTATTAATTTGTACAAGATAATTGTAGAACTATATTTGACAATATTTCTCTTTTGGTTCATTCTTTTCCCCACCATAGATTAAGAACCAACAAAATGATTCATACTTTGTAACTAATTGGACTTTATTCTTGTTATTGCACTTTTAGGATTTACCTATTATTTCATTCAATCAATGAAATTGTTTCTGTTTCAAAAAGAACCAACAAAATGAGTTAATGCAAAAAAAAAAAAATGGTATTACCTAATTTTAATTGAGTAATCAATAAAATATAATTAAATATGATTCATTAAGTGCGAATAATGATACTCTCATAATTGTTTTGTTTTGTTTTTCTTTTTTGAAGCCTACTCTCATAAATGTTTTGGTTGGATGCCCGTGACCAACAAAATTGCATACAGCAGTGTGAGAGATGGGACTTATGAAATAATGATATAAAATATATTCATATAGGGAATTTGCGTTGTATAGCAATTTTCCTACTCTACATTAGAATTATAGTAACTTTTTAAAAATATTGCAAATATAGTAATTTTTTTTTGATAGATTCTATCAAACACTATTGATGGAGTCTATCAG
>JBBMEF010034306.1:0-15257 GCA_037832685.1 Sicyos baderoa | reverse complement strand
AATTAAATTCGTTGAACAACCAATATTGATATAAAAGTAATTCATAAGTTAAAAATGCATAGATAATTATTATTATTACTATTATTATTATTTTGCAATTAAATATGTAACGGTTATGGGTGTACATGGTTCGAGTTGGGTTAAAGTAATTTTTTTGTACCAACTACACATTTTAGGTCCGTCAATCCTCCAACGGCCCATTCGATTTGAGTTACCTAACTCAACCATATATTTTCAAGTTAGGTTGGGTTCTCGACTGTGTTAATCTCATATTTCCAATGGAATACTTTTATATCAATATTGAATTGTTAATCTGAAGTTATAAATAATTTTTTAATATATATATATATATTATGATTGTTGTTTATCATTTTACCTTTATTTTTAGATGCATAAAACTATTAAAAAATCATTGAATGTTAACTTAAACTAACTAGTATTTTCTTTTTTGATTGGTTGTATTTTTGTTGTAACGTGCTTTGAATTCTCAAATTTGATGTTATATTCAAAAATTGATAAAAGAAATTGTAATGTCCCGTAGATTCAAAGAAACCTTCCACAAGTAGTTTTTCTCTTTTTTGTGAGTTTTAGTGTCTTTCTGGTTAGTTTTGGCCTTATAGATATTTTGGTAATTTTACCTTGATTGCGGTAAAACCAAATTGTCTCGATAATTCAGATAAAATAAATTGCATCAAGATGTAAATAAACAACAAATCTCAATTTGAAAGCTATTATGAGTTATAGGTAATTTCTTATTCATCCCGGTCAAAGTCTTACATATTAAATTCAAATATATTGGAAGTTAAATTATTTAAATTTTCTATTTTTTTAAGATCAAGGATATTTTTGAAAGTTTTGAAAGTGTAGGGGTATTTTTGAAACAAAACTTTAACGGTTTCCATCCAAAACTAACCGTAAAGGTATTTTTGAATTGTTTTGTAAAGTTCAGGGTTAGTTTTGAAACTTTTCAAAGTTCAGGGGTAAGTTTGACATAAATGTGATAGTTTAGGGGTATTTGTGATAATTTAACCATAATCCATAATCGATCATTGTTTTTTTTTTGTGAAAATACTTGAAATAGTTTCATGAATAAATGTACATACATGTACATAATTGCATATTTATGAAAAAAAACTGAACTCGAATTAAGAAGATGAAATTAATATACCCTAAATATGCATCATTTTTGTTTACATCATTTCGATTGAATTGTTCGAGATATCCATGTTGTACATCTCTCTCTCTATATATAAAGTCTACAACTTCAACCAAAATGCAACCGAAAATTTTATGTTACAAATTGTTCTACATCTTGCCTTTGTTTGAAACTTTGATTGCTCTCGAGTTTGATGAAAACAATAATTAAAAGATTGTAATAGTATGGTTTCATAAACACTTTGAATAGTCATGGTATTGTAATTATAGTACAAATCAATTTCATCACACACTTCATTGGAGCGATAATGTTACGGGGCATACCGCCTGACCCTACAACATTTGAATGCCAAATAAATTCATAGGTATTAATTTGAAATTAATTCATAGGTAGGTGGCTATTATGAGATTTGAACTCATCACCTTATGCACCCCAATACCCTTTCATGACTAATCAATGACCGATCGTGTTTTGTTCTTTCACCTTCAACGAACGTGAAGATAAATTTGAGTAGAAAAGCTTCATCTGTTTCCTTAATCGACTGTTGTAATGTTTGCTTCATCTCGCCGTTTATAAAAACAACAAACGGTGCACCTTAGGAGAAGTGAAAAATATAGTCTTATTTTTAAATCTCACCGTTTTGATGGATGACTAAGATAATGTGTAAGATTATTTGGTAAATTGAATAATATGAAATAATAGACATTGTGATATTTGATTGTAATTGTTTGATTAAAATATAGCAAGTTAGATATTGAAATTGAGTTTAATAACTTTAAACACAATCAAGGACTTTGAATCTATATTTCTAATTTCGATATGGGAAAATGATATATATATATATTCTTTTGTTTTTTTTTAAATATTTTGAAGGACCAATTTTAAATTATTTTAAAATTAAGTAAAGGAAAGGTAAAAGTTTCCAAATTTAGGCTGGCTTCCATAACCATCTGTTTTTTTGATTTTTTGTTTTTCTTTTAATTTTTTAAAAACATACTTGTTTGATAATTTATATAGTTTTCTTGTTTTTGTTTTTTTAAAGTTTTAAAACGTTTTTAAAATTTTAAAGGAATCTTAAAAGGGGAATTTTGATATACAATAAAAATGATAAAATATTTTCATTTATAACAAAAAAAAAAAAAAAAAACTAATTTATTTGTAGTAGAAAAATTTAAATTTAGTTTTATTCTGGTTAAGCTCTATTAATAATAGAAATGGAATTTACATTGTATAACAAATTTCCTATTTTACATTAGAATTATAACTTTTTAAAAATATTGCAAATATAACAACTTTTTTTTGATAGACCCCATCAAACATTATTGATAGAGTCTATCAGACACTATTGATGAAGTTTATCCGATACTATTGACGGTGTCTATTGATGGAGTCTATCAGACACTATTGATGGAGTCTATCAGATACTATTGATGGAGTATATAAATCTGATTTTGTTATATTTGCAAATATTTTTAAAAAAGTGCTATTTATGCAATTTTTTTGCCTGTAATATACGTGCAAATTTCCCTAATAGAAAATTATGTTCAATTTTTAGTTGAATTATATTTATGATAGAAGATTATGTTTTTATCATAAATAAAATTCAATTAGTTTTTTTTTTGAAATAAGAATAATCACGCTCATTCCTGAACTAGGTACCTAGAGATATCGAATGAATGAAGGCGCGAGAAGTGTCTACAAATTAATGTCAAGGATGAATTTTAAACCTGAGATTATAGAGAGAGAATTTAATTAGTAGTAGACTGATTTTATTACTAGTTAAGTTTTATTCGTGATAAAAATATGTGTTTTAGATAAATTATTTTAGAAAAATTAGCTTTTAAAAATCAGTTTTTTTTTTTTTTTTAAACGTGATAAAAATTCCACAAATTATTTAATTACGAACAAAAAAACGATCTCCACTTCTCTCATCCCCTTCTCCTCTGTAACCCTTTTCGCCACAGTCGCACGCCGGCACGCCTCCATCGGCGCCGCCCTATTCTTTCTTCATTCGCGCCGCCACGAAGGACTTCCCTACCTCGTTCAGATTCTGTACGTATCCCATCAATTTCTCTCTCTCTCTCTCTCTCTCTCTCTCTCTCTCTCTCTCTTTTTGATTTCTTCAATTCATTCCCTTCCGAACCAAATTGGAATGTGTTCAAATTCAGTCTCAAACCAGGGTTTGAAATCAGATTGAAATTCAGATAAAACCAGTGGTGATAGATAAACATATCACTTTTACTTTTGTTTTTCTGAAATAGTTTGGTCTAATATCCTTCATATTTGCTCTTCTAAGGTATTACAAGTTAGGCGTTACATACTAGTAAGTTTCTATGTTCACACTAACTTAATTTTAGAATGTGGGATTCATGTTTAGTAGCTCTATGTTGCATTTCTTCCTTAGTTTGTTTGAAGAATTATTGATAATTTGCAAGTTTTTTTTCCAGGAACTTGAACTTCTGCTCTGTTAATCAACAGTTCCTGCCCCGCTGCCTACTCTCGTTATGGAAATAAAGGCGGGTAGCAGTGACGATGGCTCTCTCCTTTTAATTAAGCAAGGAGCTGAAGCTGTGAGTCAAAATCTTTAGTTGCCCGTTAATCGATTAAGTTATGATTTTTGAACTAGGTTAGTGCTTATTCTTTAAGCATATTTGAAACGAGTACGGTTAAGATTGTAAAACAGTTCCCAAGAGGTGGCGCAGTTGGTTGAAGACTTGTGCTTCGAAGGTGTGCTCCCTTCAAGGTCTCAGTTCGAAACTCACTTCTGATATTAATTTGTAGACACCTCTCGTGTCTCCATTCCTTCGATGTCTCATGGTATCTGGCCTAGAGACGGGCGTGGCGTGGTTACTCTTGTTTCAAAAAAAAAAAAAATTAAGATTGTAAAACATTCAGATTTTAATTTTCAGCATGTAATAACGTGGTGAAGAATTTGAATACAAAAACATTTTCCAGCATTCCCAGTGTCAAAACAAACTCATCTTAGGAATATTAGGTGTTGGCCATTGGGTACATAGGGGTCTTTGTTATAGTGTTTTGGTAGTTGCATCTCAAGGTGTTCTTTTTCCTTTTTTGTTCGTGTATTGCAGAGAGTGTTCGAGTCTACTTTTGTAGGAAGGAGATCAATTATCAAGGAGCGTTTCTCAAAGAAATATCGACATCCATCACTGGATTCCAAACTCACACTCAAGCGATTGAATGCAGTTTGTTTTCTTCTAACGGATGTTTTTTTTTGTAGTTAATAATATAACTAGCTAAAAGATTCTCTTGCTTATGTTTGACTTAAACCTCATGTTAGGAAGCAAGGTGTACGACAAAAGCTAGGCGACTTGGAGTTTCTACTCCAGTGTTGTATGCCGTTGACCCGATACTGTATACCCTGACATTTGAGTATGTGGAAGGTCATTCTGTGAAAGACATATTACTTGAAATTGGGTCAAGTGGTGATGCTTCCAAACAGTTGAATGGAATTGCAATGCAGATCGGTGTTGCCATTGGGAAGTTGCACGATGGTGGTTTAGTTCATGGTGACTTGACCACATCTAACATGTTGGTTAGGAGTGGTACCAATGAACTTGTGAGTTGCATCTTTGGTTATTATAAATTACAATGAAAGACATTTCAATTTTCAATATGTCTTGCTAATTGCTAAGATTTGTTTTAAATTGATCTCTGTAATAAGGGCAGTTTTCTTTTCACAGGTCCTTATTGATTTTGGTCTGAGCTTTACTTCAACTATTCCTGAAGATAAAGCAGTTGATCTGTATGTGTTGGAACGAGCCCTGCTATCAATGCATTCTTCATGTGGCAATGTGGTAAGTTGGTTTCCCTTGCACTTGGGTTGCTGTAATTTTTTTTTTGTTACCTCCCCAATTAGACTTTTGTAGTTTGTAATCCACCTGTGCGGCTGTGTTTAACGATAGAATTAGTTATTGATAGGAGAGAAGAGATAAAAGTTAGAGATCTATCTATCATTTTTTTTATATCCGTGAGTGTCCCGAAAGCTTACACGCCCCTGGATTATTCTCACGGGACATACTGCCTGGCGGTTGTCAAGAAAATGTGTAAAAAAATATTTCTTAATTTGATGGTCACCATGGGATTGAACCCATAATTTCTTGGATCCCCATGATATTAGAGTTCTATCTATCTTGGGAAAATACTGCAAAAGATGTAGTCAGAATTTGAGACTCCTTGCTTCTCTCCTGCAAGATATTATCTGCTGAATGGGAATGACAAAAAAAAGTTAACAGACTTCTGCTCTTCTCTTAACCGTATTTTACACCATCCTTCATGCAATTTTACCATCATCTCATGCCCCCATGCCCATTCCTGTTCTCATTATAATTCTCTAATTCTAGAAACTACACTAAAAGACATGGCTAGATATTGAAATTTCTCCCTAGATTATCTCCTGCAAACTGAGATATTCTGCTAAATGACCAAGTAAATCAAAAATCTTCCAACCTTCTGTTAAGTGTATTTTTCTAACCTCTCCTCCTTCCTGTTCGCAACTTTTCTGTTATCTCGGGGTAGAATCCTTATCAAAGTTTTTTTTTTGTTGATGAACTCAAGGTTTCATTGAAAAATGATTGAAAGTACATACAGACAAGAGAGCATACAAAATAAAAAGCTCAGGCCTTCGGCTTCCTAGACCTCCAATCAAGTGAAACAACGTACAGAGAATAATTACATAATCCCTGGGCTTTCTTAGTCTAATTCAGCTGTATAGGATGCAGTTTACCAATGATGTATTACTATAAACGACCCACCATACTTCTGCTAGTTTGCTTGCTCAATTTGGGGCTGGTTTCTTTTTTTTTTTTTTTTTTTTTAAATATCCGTGACTGTTCGGGCCAGCTTGCGTGCATCTTGATTAAAGGATATATCGCTTGATCCTATAACATTAAAGAAATCCCCTGAATATTAATTTATAGGTAGGTGTCTACCATGGATTGAACCTATCACCACTTAATTCCCCTAAACCCTCTTGATCACTAGACCACTCCACGATGGTTTGAGGCTGGTTTTTGGAGACCTTTGGGGTTAGTTTGGCCTGTAACAAGGATTTTTGCCATATACTGAACAGGGTTTTTTCTCACCCTCCCCTCGTGGATAAAGGGCTGTTCCTCTAGAGCGTGTCTTATTGGATAGCTTGAGAAAAATAACCTTTAGGGGAAGGGGGAGGTTTTGGTACCTTGCTAGGCCCCCCTCGGCTATTCTCACGAGACAAATCAACTGCTTGACACTACAAAATTTGGATGTCAAGGAAACCAATATTAAATTAATTTTTAAGAAGGTGATCACCATAGATGAACCCATAACCTCTTAGATCTGCCAAGCCTTCTCTAAGTCTTTGACCACCGAGCCAACCTATGATGGAATTTATCAATGAAGAATGAAAGAACACTTTGAATTATGTAATGAAAAATCCACATCAGATATGGATCCATAGGATTTGTTATACAAATGTCTGAGGCTAGGGGTGCAAGAAAAAATCAAAATACCGAAAAAATCGCTTAAATCGACTGAAATTGTGCATTGATTCTGGTTGAAATTGATTTGGTTGGAAGTTACCGTTTGTATTTACAAAGATCTGTTTATATTCAGTTGGTTTTGAGTTTGGCAAAGTTATATTAAAACACTATAATCTTATTGGCTACAGTGTGTCACGGCCATGCTTGTCCAATGCGTGTTGCATATGACCGCATGCTTCGCTTAGACCCCTTTTTGTCATGCTTTCATAGTATAGACTCTACTTTCCATGTTGTCATTTTCTTGTATTTTTGCGAGCCTACTTCTTCTTGCCATTTTCATTGCAAGCATGTCACATAAAAAATTGCCCAAAATGTATTATAGGGAGTATGACTTCTTGAAACTTCTTTCCTACTAAGTTATATGACAGATACGATATAGTTGATGTGGTCTTTATTGTTGCGTTGTATAACCTTTTCAAAGGCCAGCATTTCAAAACCTTCTTTCTCCTTTTTTCGAAAACTTTTTCATCAAGACTTGAAAGGGAGGTTGCACCAATTGTGCTACCTGCTTTGCTTTTCCGTTTGGCTGACTTGCTCGCTGGATTAGAATAGCTGCCTCACGATTGATTCACGAGGAGAACTAAGTTGGATCGTGACACATTGTACCCTTTGTGAACTCTCGGGCTTGAGTTTGATCCTGACATATTAGACTTCTTTGTTTGTTAGTGTTAATTTAGAGACCTGCTCATTTGATGGTGATGATTTGGCTGTTTGGAGGGTTGAAGCTTCTGGAATCTTTTCCGTTCATACTATGGTGAAAATTTTGTCCCACTGTATCGAAGAGCATCCTGTTAATCTATATGAACCAATTTGGAAAGGAAAATATCCTATGAAGATTAAATTTTTTATGTGGGAATTATCGCACGACGCTTTATTGACTCACGACAAGCTTCAGAGGAGGCTTACTAATAGAGCTTTATCTCCCCATTGGTGTGCTATTTGCAGAAATGAATCTGAATCCATACATCATATTTTTAGCAAATGCACCTATGTATCAAGCTTTTGGAACTTTATAAAAAATGCTTTTAATTGGCCTATTACTCTGCATCCGGATCTCCACATATGCTATTATCAATTACGCTTTTGGGTCACCCATTTAAGAAGAAGAAAAAAATCTTATGGGAGCATTTTATCAGAGCATATTGCTGGAATATTTGGTTGGAGAGAAACAAGAGGATCTTCAAAGACAATTGTTCTACTTATGAAAACTTTTTGGACACCATTATTTTTCATGTCATATCTTGGTGTAAACTTAATCCGTTATTTAGTTCTTATAGCTTTGAAATTTTACTTAAATACTGGAGATCGTTTATTTTATCTTTAGTAATATATGTAATATGTATTGCTATATTTATATTTCATGAATCAATGAAATCGTTTCTTATCCAATTTTTTTTTAGAGACCTGCTCATCCTACTCAATGCACCTCTTTTTGAACCCAACGATTTGTTGATATATTTCTTATACAATTTATAGATGGAGCAGATTCTCGTTTCTTACCGTAAGACTTCGAAGCAATGGTGCTCAACCTCAAACAAATTAGCTCAAGGTAGCAATCTCATCTTTTACCATTCACTTTTTTTTTTCTTTGAACTTTTATATCAATTGCATTCCCTATTTTTTACTTTTTTTTGTATTTGTGTGTACAGTGCGCCAGAGAGGCCGAAAACGCACCATGGTTGGTTAAGACCTTTCTTTCTGGTCTGGTCTGGTCTGTTTAGTTGAATTATTAGTTGACCCCTTGTAGACTCATTGAACTTGAACAAATCAACAATTATGATTTTGTAATTGCAATTTTGCAGGAAAAAACCACTTCAAACTCTTGTATTTAGTTATAGTAACAAGTAAATTTGACCATAGAAGTTATATATTTAATTGAATTATATGAAGTTTTGTTTGTTTTGGAGATTTGTAATTAGATGTTGTGAAGATCACTGACTATCTCTTGATCCAGTATGAGACTTAGCCGTGTTGGTTATTTCCTTTATTTAAGCGCCATTGATTTTCGAGTTGCTCTGCTCCTCCCCATCTTAGTAGAAAGACACATTATTCGGGATAGAAAGAAAACAATAATGGGAAAATCAGAGAAATAAAGAATGGTTTATGGATACTGGATTTGATCAATGCAATGAGTAGTTTCATCATAAGACCGATCCTAATGAAATTGATCAGCGCCATTCTACCGAAACGAAATTCATTTGATTGATACATGTACACTCACGAATTGAACATAGATCCATTTCTTCTGGGCGCGGTCCCATAATCTTAAATTCAGGTCATCATCAGCTTTCAATCTTCAAACTTTTTTATAACTTGAAATTCTTAATGTTTTGGAGATTTGTCTTCTGAAGGCATGAGTTCAGCAAATTTGTTAGTCGATAATCCCGAGTATTTAATATGGATGAGACAAGATCGTTTATTGTGCTCCTGCCTAATCGGTCTATGAATAAAGACATCGCCATGTGTGACGGTAAAGTCGATTTGAATTACACAAACACACATGACTTCTACCCAAGGTTATGCAGTTGAGAGGTGGAACTTCAGAATTTAAAGAAAGGATTTTTTTTTATTGTGTAAAAGACTATCTTGTTAAAAAATGTACACATATGACAGCTGTGGGATTTAAACCCACGCCCTTTCGGACCACAGCCTAAATCTGGCGCCTTAGACCACTCGGCCAAACTGTCTTGTTGCTAGGTGAGTTATGAGAGAAATAATTTAAATATACTTTCTAATGTTTTATTTTTTATTTTTTTAGACTATGTAGTTATTATATTAGTTCAGGTCAAACGTACCAAATTAACAAAATGATTGATTTTCACAGACTCACACATACAAGTTTGAGCCAACCAAAGAGTGTAGAGTTCAAGTTGACAGGATTTGATATATCACAATATGTTAACTTCCACTCCCAAAACTAAGCCTAAAACAATTCCAAAAAACACAAATGAGGTCAAAAACTTAAAATCAATTGAACAAACTTACCTTAGCCTACTCGCATGGCCCATGAGTTCAGCAGCTGTGTCGTTTGAACACCGAGAATTACCGTACGTTGTTCAACACAAAGGCCTACATCCACGCGATCACATGATCACATGTACGTTGTTATCTCACAAGCATACACTTGCACATAGATGATGTTGGGAGTCTCTACTTTAGGTTCATTTTCTACTCTACATTTGTCTCAACATTTTAAGGGAATTGTATGGTCTTTTTTTACTATTAAAATTAGAGATATTAGAAGTCGAATTGAACTAGTTTCATTTGCTGGAAGAGGCGGTGGAAGTTGTCCTTGCCCGAAGGAGGCGGCGAATAAATTCACAAACTGTTGAGAATCTGACATTGAAAATGTGAAAAACTCTCGTAACATTCATATTATATGTGAGCTACTCTTCTTATCGCCAATTGATTTTAAGATGGGTGTCCTTATACTATTTAATATAGACAAAAGGAAACTCATTGGAGATACAGATAGAGAGAATTAATTGCAAAAGTTAAATTATATTACTCCACTTAAATACATTTATAGCCAGAGTTAAAGTCTAGTTTTTTAGACTACTCGAGTTATGCGGATCAGATTATTTTGATTAAACAAATTCTAAAGTTCAGATAGCATCTTTGGAGGATATTTTCATTTTACATTATTGCATGATTTTACGTACTGTGCTCCAATCTCTATATAATGTTACCCTCTTCAACAGCCTCAACTAGCTCTTCTTGGTTTTCATCTTTTTCCTTCTTTGCATCCTTGGCATAGTTGTAAAGGTCGACTATGCTCGATTGCAGCTCAACATCCTTGTCGTAAGGATAAAGGTCGACGGTGTTTGGTTGCGGCTTAGCATCATTTGCATAGTTGTAAAGATCAACGATGCTTGGTTGTGGCTCGACATCCTTGGCATAGTTGTAATGGTCGACGATGCTTGGTTGTGGCTTGGCATCCTTTGCATAGTTGTAAAGGTCGGTGATGCTTGGTTGTGGCTTGACATCCTCGAAATAGTTGTAATATTGGTCGACGATGCTTGGTTGCGACTTGAAATCCTTTGCATAGTGGTAATGGTCAATATTGATGCTTGGTTGGAGCTTGACATCCATGACATAGTGGTAAA
Source organism: Sicyos baderoa (assembly GCA_037832685.1). NCBI lineage: Eukaryota > Viridiplantae > Streptophyta > Magnoliopsida > Cucurbitales > Cucurbitaceae > Sicyos > Sicyos baderoa. The sequence continues at coordinate 4,458 of JBBMEF010034306.1, read as the reverse complement.
AGTCGACGATGTTTGATTGCGGCTCGACATCTTTGGCATAGTTGTAAAGATCTAAAATGCTTGGTTGCGGCTTGAAATTCTTTGCATAGTGATAAAGGTCAATGATGCTTGGTTGCAACGTCGCATCCTTGGCGTCGTGATAAGAGTCTACGATATTGGTTGGGCGTAACTTGACATCCTTTGCATAGTTGTAAAGAGCGAGAATTCTTTGTTTGTGCTCGACATCCTTTACGTAGTTGTAAAGATCGAGAATGCTAGGTTGAGGCTTTGCGTCTTTATTCGGCGGGTAAAGTTCCATGATGTTAGGTTTGTGAGGCTTTGCATCCTTAGCATTGGAGTCAAGATTGAGAAGATTTTGTTGAGGTTTTATTTCACCATTGAAAGGGTTTTGATCATCTTTAGAATAAGTTTCTTCTTGGGATGAACCTTCTTTAGTCTCAATTCTCCTTGGCTCAAGTCTTGACTCTACAAAACTTGCAAACTAAATACCCAACAAAAGGGAGCAACAAAATTGAAAGAATTAGAAGATTGAACAATATCAATATAGTAAAGAGTGTAGTAAAATTTCATTTTCATATGATATGAAATGCTATTGAAATTAAAATTGAGGAGAGGAAAGGAATTGCTTACCAACAAAAGTGAGAGGTAAGCAATAAATAAAGCCCCCTTCATTTCTTTTCAATAACTTGCTAATTAAAGTTCTTTACATGTGTTTGCTTGGAAAAACCAAAACCTCCAACCTTTTATAGAAGACTAGCTAGTAACTAAAGCATGGATAATTTTTACTATATATACCAAAAATAACCTCTTGAGAATTTTAAAGTGTACCAATCTTGTCGTCATTTTTTTGAGTTCATATTGGTGGAAGAATGACAAATATCAATTCTCAAGATCGAATTTGTGACGTTGGTATTGCACTAGTTTATAAATAAACAATGAAATTATTGCGTTACTGGCCTATTTAATACCTTGTCATTTAGTTAAACTATTGGTTTTAGTATTTTTAAGGCATAGGTCAATTATATATTGTTTAGTTATTGAAGGTTTTAAAACTTCAAAAAGGCCTTTTTTGTAGTATAGAAAAGGCTTCTTCCTTTTATTTTATTTTATTTTTTAAAATTGAGCTATCATTGAATTAATTAAGAATTTATTACTATATATTTGTGCATGTAAAAATGTTATTAGAACATGCTTTTTGCATGAACTGATTTATTTTTTAGGGGTAGGTGGAAATTTGTTAACAAGCAAGTTGAGTGTTGAATTTTTCTATTGGGCAGGTTGAGTTTTATCTTTCAAGTAGCAAACAAGTTATACATAGGTTTCATTTTTAGAGAAATTTTAGTATTTTTGAATGGAAAAACTCTAACTTCAAATTATTAATGCACATAATAAATCGTTTTTTTTTTTTTTTTTTTTTTTTTTTTGAAAAACATAATATCATTATTTTGATACTTCCATTTTCTACTGTACTAAAAATAATACATAAATTTTGTGGGTTGATCTAAGAAAAGAATGATCTGAGAAACTAACGGAAGTGAGTTCAATTTATGATATTATCTATCTTATTTTTAAGTGTGGTAAAATAATATTAATTCACTTTTAATTATTATCATTATTATTATTATTATGTTTTTTCTTTTTTTTATATTTGTAAATGTTCGGACCATTAATTTCTAGATATGTGGTCACCATAGATTGAACTCATCCCCTTAATATCCAAGATCTTTTTTGACCCCTAAGTCACTCGAGGATGGTTTATCTCACTTTAATTTCAATCTATTCACCATTTTTTGGTATCAAATAACCATGTATAGTTATAGTTATATATGATATAATTTTAAAGGTTAAAATATCATTTTTGTCTCTTTGAATTTGAAATTTGTTCTATTTTAGTCAACAAACTTTCAAATGTAAAATTTTGGTTCATAGATTTTGTTGTTTGTCCAATTTTGGTCTTTCAACTTTGCTAGTTATTTATCTAATTTTGGCCCATTAACTTTCTAATGTCCAAATTTAGTCGTTAAACTATCAAAAAAAATTTAAAAATGATCCTTTAGTCAAATAAATTTTTCTCACTCTTAAATTATTTTATTTCTCTTCCATCTTTCACCATTTTTCTTTTTAAAAATCTTAACTCTCATATTGCATTGATTGGAGATTATATTTAGCATTCACCGAAGATTAAACTTATTAAAGATTTATGTGACACTAATTCAAAAAGATATTAATTTAAAATTATATATACATTGATTTAAGTAATTGTGTACATTGATTTTTTTTTTTGAAATCATTGTGTACATTGATTTTTTAGTTCTTTTTAAGGAGGTATTTTATTATATATTAATTATCCTTTATTTTTTTTTTTTTTTTAAGAAACTTGTTATCTTCTTTTAAGTATAATTAAATTGGGAGAGGGGATTACAAATATCGATTTCAGGAATCGAATCCATGATACTGGTGTTGAATTGGTTTACAATCAGACAATGAAACCAGTGCGTGATGTTTTTAAAAGAAACTTGTTATATTTGTAAATATATTTTTTTAAAAAATTAAATGGATTATCTATTCATTTAATATGTTTTAAAGTAAAACACCAAACTTATTCAATTGATTACTATAGGTGTGGTACTTACAAAAAAAAAAAAAAAAAAAATTTGTGTGTTATATATTAATTATTTTACCCCAATTAAAAGTGCATTTTAATTTGAAAAGGAAAGTTGAAGCAACTTATTCCACCAGACAGCTTTTTTTATAATTATGAAACACACAAATTATTCATTAATTTATTTTACATAAGCACACTAAATTACATTCAACAGAAATACAAATTACAAACCACACAACTTAGTAGGATCCATAGCTTAAAGACTTCATAATATCATTTTTCTTGTCATAATAATCTTTCCTTCTCCTCTGGTTGTTATTAAACATAACATTAACCTTCTGTGATCATCTGTATGTCAGCTTCCCCATGGTGATCATCGGTAGAGGAAACCTTTCGGTTCAGTTCGTTGGGATAAAATGTGATACTTGGTCGTGGTTCTATATCTTTGATAAAAAGTTTGGTATTGACATTATTATTTGGATAAAACGTGATTCAGGGCCGTGGTTCAATATTCTTGACAAAAGGCTTTTCATTTTCGAACTTCATGTCTTCAAGGCAATCTTCTCCCATAACCTTTCTTGAATGTCCTCCAGGTTCATACCTCGATTCTATGTTGTTGACAAGCTAAGTACAACACCATGGGAAATAAAAACAATGAAAATGAAAGAGAAATCATTACCCTTAAGTAGAAAATAATATTCTTGTAAGAAAGAATTAATTAAGCTTCTTAATTTATTGGAGAATGAAGAAGGTTATGAAGAAAAAATGTGGTAGATTCATAGAGAAAAACCTAAAAATAGTCTAATCAGCACACAAAGAATGGGTTGAATTTGTTTACAAAATCCCAAATTTTGTAGACAACTGGGTGAATATGGGTTGGGTTGGATTGTGTGAAGAAGATTTTCAACCCAACCCAAATTTTTGGATTTGTCATTATTCTAATCCAATTCAACCCAAATAAAGAGACAACCCAACCCAACTCAATCCAACCTTTATATTTTTAGGGTTGGGTTGGGTTGAGTTTTCGGACTTATCAATACATTGTAAATATATATATATAGTCGTCCCTATACATAAACAAAATACATTATCCAATATTTATCGTATCAAGTTAATGAGATGAATATAAATATTAAATATGCAAATTATTTAATCAAAAGTCACTCAATACGGTTAGTTCTATCCTCATGGTTCATATAAAAGACCTCAACTATATACCATAAAATAAATAGATATTGCCACCATAGTCCTTAATTGGGAAGGCTTTTATGTAATCCTTTCCACTTTTTGGTGGCTCTTGTATAGGGGTGCACAAAAATCCGACAACCCGAAAAACTCGAAACAACCCAACCTAATTTAACGGGTTGGGTTGGGTTGAATACATAAATGGGTTGAGTTGGGTTCAAAATATGAGATTTTCATGGGTTGGGTTGAGTCAAGGGTTGACCTAAAATCAACCCAACCCAACCCAACCAACCCGAATTTATCATTTAGTTTAAAAAATATATTTTTTTACATAAAACATAATTATTATATTATTTAATTATTTATTAATATATGTATATGTATATTTATTTTATTATTATTATTATTATATTTTTTATTTTTTAACTTTTTTAAACTTTTAACCTATTGATGAGCTTTCGAAGTTAGGTAAGTTTGATCGTTTCACATTTGCAATAAAAATCTACTTATGTTAATGTTCGTTTTACGTTTCCAGGAATCGAAAATGGGACGTTAGATGCAAATCTATGAACTCGATAACCCAACCCAACCCAACCCAAAAATAAAGGGTTGGGTTGGGTTGGGTTGTGTCTTTAATTGGGTTGAGTTGGGTTGGAGAATTGACCAAC
>JBBMEF010034285.1:0-15258 GCA_037832685.1 Sicyos baderoa | reverse complement strand
GTTACTAACTAAAGGCTCGCGAAACAACAAAACGAAGGCAACAACGAGACTTACCACTAAGCTGTACGTGACAAATCTTCTATTCGCTGGCTAACGAACTGATACTGACGAAACTCCCTGAACTTGAACACACCAAACAGAAGGCGAACTGCTCGTTGGAGTATCCTCGGCAAGCAAACTGCACACTGACACGCTCCTCTGGTTCGTCGACAGCGAACATGCCACGCAAAACAGTAGGCTTAACAAGTCATAACAACTCTTAACTAATCGAAGAAAGCTCAACTGATAACAACAGAACGAGACCTTACCTAGCTAACTGAGAGTCGCTGCGGCGAGAGCTGGCAAACAACAAGCGAAACTGGGCTGCCGAAGAACGTGAAGAACAGCTGAAGAACATCATCCGAAAACCCAGAAACAGAACAATCAAAACGTTAAAACAACCCTCAACGATTCGTAACTGAAGAAGAACAAGATCAAAGACTTTACCTTGCAAGAATCAACGAACTAGGATGCTTGAAGATCTTGCTCGAAGGGGAAAAACACAAGGGGGAAACTTGGGCTTTGGTTGAGAGAGTTTTGGTGAAGGCCAAAAGCTTGGAGGTCGACTGGATCGACTGGGAGAGAAGATGGCGAAAAGTAACGGCTGATTGAAGAGGAGTCGATTGAAAAACATAACGGCTGAAGAGAGCCGTTGGGAAACGTAATGGCTGAAGAGCTGTTTCGGAGCACGAGTTCGCTAGAGCAAAGCTCGGCGAAGGCGAAGGACTTCATCAGTATGTTCGCTAGAGCGAAGCTCATCGAAGACGAAATTCCAAGAACTCTTTTCTCTTTAGATTACACCTCAAAACCTCCTAGGTAACGGTTCGATTTCCCGGGCTGTTACACTTTCCTTGGGCACGTTGTGTCCAAGTAGGGAGTGGCAGTAGACCCCTCAAAGATAGAAGCAGTCAGCTCGTGGGCCTGACCGACCACAATTCTTGAGTTTCGTAGTTTTCTAGATTTGGCAGGGTACTACCGTCGCTTTGTTCAGGGTTTCTCTGGCATAGCAGGTTCGTTGACCCGTTTGACCAGGAAGGGTGTTGGCTTTGTCTGGGATGAGAAGTGTGAAGAAAGTTTTGCTAAGTTGAAGCTCGGTTTGACGACTGCACCGGTGTTGTCAGTTCCAGAAGGGACGGGTGGTTTTGTTGTTTACAGTGATGCTTCCAAGTTTGGGTTGGGTTGCATTTTGATGCAGCATGGGAAGGTGATCGCCTGTGCTTCAAGACAGTTGAAACCGTACGAACAGAATTATCCGACTCATGATATGGAGTTGGCAGCCATCGTGTTTGCACTCAAGATTTGGAGGCATTACCTGTATGGTGAGAAAATTCAGTTATTCACGGACCACTAGAGCCTTAAGTATTTCTTCACTTAGAAGGAGTTAAATATGAGACAAAGGAGATGGTTGGAACAAGTAAAAGATTATGACTGTGAGATTATGTACCATCCCGGAAAAGCTAATGTGGTAGCTAACGCTTTGAGTAGGAAGACTTCACACTCTACCGCATTGTCTAGCCCCCAGAGTTATTTGATGAAAGACCTTGAGCGAGTCGGTATTGCAGTGATGTTGGGAGAGGTTTCCGCAAGGGTAGCCTAGTTGAACATTCAACCATCGACTAAGCAGAGGATCATTATTGGCCAATTGCTTGACCCGAAGTTAAAGAGTTTGTATGAGAGAGTTCAGGTTGATGGGGACTTTGACTTTGTGGTTTCGTCTAATGGAGGTTTGAGGTACAAGGGCCAGTTGTGTGTTCCGGCTAATGCAGGTATCCGTACAAAGTTGTTGGCCGAGGCTCACACTTCGCCTTTTGTTTGGCATCTAGGTGGTAATAAGATGTATCAAGACCTCAAGCAGACTATTTGGTGGATGAGAATGAAGAGAGACATTGCCCAGTTCGTTAGCCTGTGTCTCACTTGTCAGCAAGTGAAGGCACCTAGTTAAAGCCGGTAGATTTGTTGCAGCCACTCGGTGTACCGCAGTGGAAATGGTAGATCACCATGGACTACATTTCAGGTTTTCCCAGGACGCCGAGAGGGTATGCTTAGATTTTGGTGATCGTTGATAGACTGACCAAGTGTGCGCACTTTGTCCCCGGTAGAATGAATTATACCGTGGAGCAGCGGGCACAGTTGTTTTTGGATCAGATAGTTTGGTACCACGGAGTACTAGTAAAGATCATCTCTGACAGCGACTCTAGGTTTACGTCTCAATTTTGGAGAGCGCTCCAAGCAGGTTTGGGTACTGAGTGTAACTACAATACGACTTTTCATCTGCAGACCGATGGCCAGACCGAGCAGGTGAATCAGATTCTTCAGGATATGCTGCGAGCCTGTGTGTTAGACTTTCCAGATAGTTGGGATCAGTATCTGTATTTGATGGAGTTTGCCTACAATAACAGTTATCAGGCTACCATTCAGATGCCACCATTTGAGGTGTTAGACGATAAGCGTTGCAGGTCCCCATTTTTCTAGGAGGAGGTTGGGGACAGATAGCTTTTGGGTCCCGAGCTGCTTTAGATGACTAACGACGGAGTTCAGAAGATCACAGCTCCTATGTTGATAGCGTAGAGTAGGCAGAAGAGCTACACCGATGTGAGGCGTAGAGACCTTGAAATTGAGGTGGGTCAGCATGTGTTTCTGAAAGTAGCATCGATGTTTTCCATGTATGTTGGTCCCTTTGAGATCCTTGAGAGGATTAGGGCAGTGGCTTACCTGTAGGCATTGTCGCCGTCTTTGGTCGCCCTGCACAGTGTTTTCCATGTATCGATGCTCCACCGGTACGTTGCAAACCCTTCTCACATCATAGATTTTGAGCCTTTGCAGTTAAACAAGGATCTGAGTTTCAAAGAGAAAGCGGTTACGATTTTGGCCTTTGAGAAAATGAGCAATAGATTTGGTGAAGGTGCAGTGGCGCAGTCAGAAGGTTGAAGAAGCAACTTGGGAGTTGGAAGGTGAAATGAGAAGGAATTACCCGGAGTTGTTTCAGTCGCAGTAACTTCCGAGGACGGCAGTTTTTCAAGGAGGGAGTATTGTAACGATCCAGTTTTAATTAATTAAAATTGTTGGGCTTGGGCCGTTATATTTGGGAACTTATACTTGGTTTTTGTGGGTTTTGTGCTTGTTGGGCCTAGGGGAAAATAAAGGTTGTTGGGTTTTGTTCTTTGGGCTTAGGTTGGAAGAGGGAAAGTTAAATTTTAAGGGTTTCTCCATTGTTGTGTTTTGTTCCAATTCAAAGGTCTTTGGCCACAACTTGTTCTCTCTAGCTCTTCAACACAAAAAAAAAAAAAAAACAAGCTTCAAGTTGCTTTCCAAGGTTAAGTGTTCCTCCCTTTTGATCTTGTTTTCCGTTGGGTGTCGTTGTTGGGTGCTCATTCAGGATTCTTTGGTTTTTTTATAGTTTGGTTGGGGTTCCAAAATAACAACCTAGCCCGAACCAGTCGCTGCCCGAGCTCAACGCCGCCAACAGCCAACTTCAGCCGCACCACCACACAGTTGCTTCGCCAGCCAAGGTGCTCATCCCGGTGATGCTTGCTCTGCCCCGTGCGAGCCGAGAAGACCCGCAGCTTGCTGCCTTGAGGTGCGCGCCCTTGTCGCCGTGGCCTACCAGCAGCAGACCAAGCCCCCAGCGTCGCCTGCTCCGTCTCAGCCAGCACTAGCACCAGCACCAGCACACAGGCGTAGGTGCAGCTCCCAGCCGGCACGCTGCTCCTCAGCGTGTCCAGTGCGTGACCCAGCCGGCGCCACCTTTGTTACAAGTTGTTCGTGTAGCAGCCGCTCCTTCTTGCCTCGTCGAGCAGCCGGGTTCTTAGCCTCTTGTCTAGGTTAGTGTAGCAGCTCGTTCCCTCTTGGTTTTTATGGCTATGGGTTGCCTAACGAATGGTGTTTTTTGTTGGGTCGACAACTTGCTTGTTGGTTTTGTGGCGTGCACTTTGGGTTCGACTCCATTCAGGTTTTGCCAAGCGTTGGACAGTCGTGTTGCTCGGGTTTTGGGTGAGCTTTCGAAGTTGGTTTTCTTGGTTTTGGTTGCGCTTTATGTTTATTTGTTGCTTGTTCTTATTTATTTATTGTTGTTTACTTTGCTAGGCTTGTTGTGTGGTTTTTTCTTGGCTTAGGATTTCTATTTTCTCTTCGACCACTCATTTCCAAGTAAGGACCTCTTGCCCGGGTTGTGTGGGCCCTGTGATAAATTGTAATAGCATGTCTATTTTGTTCGTAATTGATTGTGAGCATGTTAGGTTTTAGGTTCCTTGCTTTGTTTGATCCTTACTAACATGTATGCTTACTTTTGGACATGTTAGTTCTTGCTAGATCTCATCCCTTGCTAGCATGTTTTAGTTTGTTGTTCTTAGCTTTGTAGAGCTTGTTAGTTATGTTCCCTAGGTTATGTTGAGTTACAGATAAATCGTTGTGTTGAGCTACTGATAACTCTCAATTAGAGAGTATTCTAGCCCTGAAACAAGGTGTTTTGAAGTCATATTCTCGCATAATAACATTCATTTAATAGCTTGAATCACCTTAGAACAGAGAAATACTACCAAAATGCAAATCATATAGTAAAATAGGCAAGAAATATAAATCATAGGAAAATGACAGTTTTTGTGTTAAAATGCGCAGTCTATAGCATAAATTTCAGCATTTTTAGAGCACTTGACTGGTGAAGTTATTTCTATTCTTTCGCAGGTGAATTCATAAAGTCTTCAAGAAAAATACTGAGCACAAAAGTGAAATTGCAGTAAAGGATCAGTAAGGAAAAATAGAGTTTGTCTTGAGCATTCATTCCGCATATAGAAGAGGCGGGAAGATTCTGTGGTCCCCTTTTCTTTTCCTGGAAAAAATTGCATGACCGAATTTCCGCTTGCTGACGCCTGCTGATGTCACGATAGGAGTAGCGGGCAAGAAACTTCCAGATCCGATCCTAGCCGTACATCTGCGATTTGAGAAGTCTATAAAAGCCGCCTTCATCATTTGAAAGAGGGTCTGCAAGCTCTTCTTCATTTTATTGGAGCTTTTCATCATCTTCTTCGCAAGTTTTTCTGTAATTCTGCCATTGTTGCTATTCTGGAGCTCGCCTGGATTTACGCCCGAAGTTTCTCCGATCATCGCCGAAGTCTGCAGCTCTGTTTTCCTGCATTTCTGAATTTCAGTATTTCAAACTCTTTTATTTCCAATCTTGATAGTTTACTGTTTTTGTAGCTTAGATCAGAGATCCTTGAGCGTGAACGTTAGCGATCGCTCGATCGTACATTTGTTAGTTCTCTTCTACTATAATTTGACGTTTTCTTTACTTCCGAGTAATTTTACCTGCTGTTTACTGTTGATTAGAGACTGTGTAAGCTTGGATCTCTGTTTAGTAACTGAAATTGTTCATCGATTGATTTCCAGATCTTCTCTGTTGTTTGTAATGCTTAGGACAATCGATATTTCTGTTTTCATTATGGTTGACGCGATCATGAGCTAAGTGTTCTATAGGTGAAGGTTAAGGAATGAGTGTGTGATGCATGTTATCGGGGTGAGCAGGGAGATGTCGAGCTATGTTGTCATAGGCGTTTTAATTAATAGCATGTTTCGGTTGATCACCCATTCTTGTTTGCTTTCCTCGCCGTTCCGAGAGGATGAGGGGTTAGAGATATACTATAGATGACCATTGGTTTCAGTGTTAGGATCTCCTACCTGTTAAAGAGTGAGGCTAGAGATAGCCGATTCGAGCCTTTCATGCTTACGAGCCTCGAACTTTGTTGCGAGAGTGCAAGTTCGAGGAGGATGAATGCATCTCGAGAGGGAGCTTTAGAATTCATGTTGTGCGGAGTCGCTTCTCACCACTAGTCTTATCCCCGATGCATGTGGACCACACTTAACCAACCTTAACCTGAGCGTATTTCTTTATTGAGAGTAACTTCTGTCGCGTTCAGCATTTATGTTAGCATTTCAGTCATAATTGCATATTATTCTAAGTTCTTATTGATATTTCTGCGATACCTTGTGGTGACAGCAATCGGTACCGCATTTGGCTGTTATTTCGTTTTACAATTGAAACCAGTTGCAACCACATTATCTTTTACTTTTTGTACTTAACTTTCCAATTAGCATTTGAATCAATTTCTACAGCCCTTGTGGGAGATGACTTTACTTATCATTTGATACAAAACGAACATGTACACTTGCATGTTAGGAGTTGAATGCTAAAGATATCGCACTTAAAATGTCATATTCGATTAGCTTTCTATTCTATTAAAAGACATTGTCAGCTCGTATCAGCTACATATAGCTTGATGTGTTAAGTTACAGATAACTCGTTGTGTTGACCTACAGATAGCTTGTTGTGTTGAGTTACAAATAACTCGTGGTCATTGCCGAGGTACAGATACCTCCTAGTTGTGCCAAGGTACAGATACCCCATAGTGTGTCGGGGTACAAATACCTCATAGTTGTGCCGGGGTACAGATACCTCATTAGAGTGTTAAGTTGTAGATAACTCGTAGTTGTAAGACCACGTGGTGGCACCCTCTATTCCTAGCTGGTTGATCTGAGTTGGTTGTGGTTCTGTGTTGATGATTGATTACATGTATCGGTGTGCTAGATGATCTGTCTATCGTACTGTACCCTGGTTGGGGGTCCTTGCTGAGTAAACTTGTTTTACTCATCCTTTTTTCAGTGGTTGTTTCCACCAGTTAACCAGGGACCGAGGCTCGATGGCTAGAGGAGGCGTGGATGATCATGGGGAGCCGCCGCGGAGTTCTGAGTCTCTTATTTATCTTTTGTGAACTTGGACATGCAAGTAGTGGGCACGGAGCCCTAGGATTTTATCATACTGTATCTGGATCTTTTCTGCACCTTTGAAATGGATGTTGGATTTTATATATATTTGAATATCTATTTGCATTTCGAAAGGAAAATTCTCTAGCCAGGGATTGTTTGAAATGCTTTGGAATAGGTGCTTGGAAACAGAGACATGTTCAATATGTTGTTTTAAGCTAGTTTATAACTTTATCGATTTTTAAAGTAGTTGTTATTTTAGGTTTTAAATCATGCATAGTCAGTGAAGGCCCACTTTATGTCCACTTTCAGGACGGGTCCTTACACTCTTCCATCATTTTTTCGGCAAAAATAAACCGTCCATTATATGCCATCTTCCACCATTTTTTTCGGCAAAAATAACCAGTTCATTCCATGCTTTCTTCCAACATTTTTTCCGGCAAAACTAAACCGTCAGTTCTCTACCGTCTTCCACCATTTTATCTGGTAAAAATAAACCGTCCATACTCTGTTGTCTTCCACCATTTTTTTCGGAGAAAATAAACCATCTCTTCTTCGTCGTTGTCTTTCCCATAACTTGCCGGCTAATCTTTCATGCCAAGAAAGACTAACTTCACAGCCAAGAAAGAAAAATTTACTTGGATTCTTTCGTTTGTCTAAAGTTTTTAGCACGTTTCTTGGTTTTTGAAAGTGCGGTAGTCTTGTTTTGATTGGTGGTGGCGCTCTCACAAAACCCTAATATTTCACGAATTTATAAATATGATATATATTTTAATATTCTATTACAATAATACGTACAATTTTATTATAATATCCTATTATCATACATGTAACATATATACTAATATTGTATTACATTATACATTTCATAAATATGGTACATTCATACATTGAAGTGCACCAGTGTTGTCGTGATTGATGACGGCTAATAATACGGTTTAACAGTTTAACTATAATGTTATATTACTCATAACATAAATTATAATACAGTTTAACTATATATATACTAATGAAGAAGATGAAAATAATATGGTTTAACTACAATATAAAATTACTCATAACATAAATAATACTTTATTACAATGTACATTACATAAATACGGTATATTTATAATAATTCCTAAATTGTATTGTCTGTGAGTTATTATACAATATCATATGTGTGTATCTATTTATATTATAACCCTAAATTTGCATGGATGTAGACGATGAAATTAATATGTATTGTTAATAAAAATATTAATAATCTTATAAAAAACAGTATTAATATTTTATTAGAGAACAATCATTTATGTTTTTAATGTTAAATTTTTATGAAATCTATTTATCTAATATGTCTTTTATTTCGATTTTTTGTTACCAAACAAACATTGATTATTATTACATCATTCATGGACTTTTTTTTACTGACTTAACCATGTTGTGTATCTGACAATTAATACATCAATAATTATACAATTTATGTCAAATATCAAATACATAGTAATATAGTATAATAAATAAATCATAGCAATTTAATAGTACACATTAATACGGTACACATAATGTAATCAATTCGTGATGTTTGTTTTCTTTGATAATACTCCTTAAATCCAAATCAAATCAGTAACTCCGATAATAACCATACATAAACAGATAAATACATATACATTACATAACTCGACACAAACAATACACAACACAATTGAAAAGCGAAAACCCCAATAACAAAACCCACAAATCGATACACAAACAGTTTATAGAAATCGATACAATATATGCATTATATATAGTACATGTATTTAACAAAGCTCAGAAATCGATACTCAAAAAGTCTAGAGCACCAGAAACCCCAAAATTCTCAAATCTACACAGAATGGAAAACCCTGAAATCCCAAAATCGGAAACCACATTCACAAACCCTAGAATTCAAAACAAAAATAAAATCGAAACAAAACATATCTTATTAGCAAGCTTAGAGTTCAAAATTTTATTGGAGAGAAATGAATTGAGTAAAGAACGAAGACGACGAATTGAAAAATCAACAGAGAGAACTATACAGTTTATCTTAAGCCAACAATACTTATCGTATGTAGATTCCAAAACGGCGATAGATTTTCTCGCTGAAATGAATTTTTCATTCCTTCGTCTTCAACCCAATAGCTTCGTGAAATCGTCATTGGCGTTTGAACTCTGGAGAAAATGAACGGACGCTGATAATGGATCTATACGGTTTTGGTACGAAATGATGGGGCACAATATTGGGATGTAGGATTTGAGAATCCAAATTTTCTTTTATTTTAATAATACCAAATATTCAAAATGTATTTAATGAGGGTATTGTTGTAATTAAGTATTGATGCTTAATTATAAATGCCTAACAAAAAATTAGAATTGTTAATTATTTTTCTTTTGCCTAAAATTTTAAATACTTTGCTAATTTGGTTTATTTCTAAAAAAAACCTCTACTAATTACTACTGTTTAGTTGAAATATAAGGCGTTAGTAAGTTTACGATTTTGTGGTAACTAATATATTTATGGAGAAAACCTACGTATAGCAAAATCTGCAACAATTTATCTTTTTATTAATTTTTTTTTTCTCTTGATAGACGGCGTCCGTTTGGGTTTACATTTGCAAATTTCTTTTTTTCTTTTTTCTTTCCTTTCCCTTTTTCCTCTCTTTTCTAATTCTTTCGTAAACACTTTTTCTACCCATTTTCTTGATTTTTTTAGATGAAATGTATTCTTAAAGTGTGATGTGTGTAAACAAGAAATAAAAATTGATGGTAAGTTCTTGTTTTATCTTACTATTTTCTTTGTGTAAATTGATGGTGAGTTGTTGTTTTGCTATTTTTTTTTTCTTTAATCTTCCATAAATGTGCTTCTTTTTTCACTCTAACAAAGAAAAATAACATAAAATTTTCTAAAACATAGCAAAATTATTAGAATTTGTGTTACGATTTTATTGTTTAGATTTTAGTTTAGACTTTATTGTTTAGATTTTTATTGTATTAATATGTTGTTACTTGTTAAACTACTTTCTTGTAATTCTCACACTGCCTATTATATAAAGGCCCTTGTTTACTCAACAAACACAAATTATTTGAATTTCATCTTGGTATCAGTTGCATACTCACGTCTTTTTTTTCTTCAATCGCATGGCAACCTCCAATCAAAATCCTCTAACCGCATTAGCCTCTACTCTTCACTATTTACTTTCCAATATTTGCAATCTTGACCAGTTCGATTAGATTCAACTAATTACATACCATGGAAGGTTCAAGTTTCCTCAACTTTTAAAGCTCGCTCTACTTGGCCATATTGATGGCACCATACCCAAACCAGATCAATTTTTACCCAATGCAGTAGATAATGTTTCTGCACAACCATCTTCAAGTCCTGAAACAAGGGTGACAAGTCCATAATATTTGCAGTGGACTTACCGGGACCAAACACTAATCACTTTGATCAACGCGACTTTATCTTCATCGACATTCTCTCATGTGACAATGGCTTTCACTGCTCGTGACCTTTGTCTGTCCCTTGAAAATACGTATTCTTCAAAAACTCGTTCAAACATATTAGCCTTACGCTCTGCTTTGTACACAATGCAAAAGAACTCGAACAATTTTCACGTCAAGTGAAAGATCTTGTAGACAAATTGGCCGCTGCTTCGGTTGTGATAGAAGACGAGGAAACACTTCTGTATATATTGAATGGTTTACTAGCCAAATATGCTCATTTTCGAATATCAATTCGCACAAGGAGTACGCCAATCACTCTCGGCGAGTTGGAAGTGATGCTTGATGCCGAAGAGAAATGCATCTAAAAAATATCTCATGTGCTCGAACTCGTTCCGACAGCAATGGCAGCATTCAACGAAAATTCCCAAGGTTATTTTGTAGGAGGCAATAGTCAGGGAAGACCTCTATATCGTGGTGCACGTAGGGGTCATCGAGGTGGATACCTTGGAAATTACAGAGGTAACAAAAATAACCCTAGGCCATTTTCACATCAGGCGAACGGGTTGGGTTATAACTCGAACCGATGAGCGAGCGGGTCATCTTCCAGACCCTAATCGAATGGGCCTTCATCAAGCTGGGCTAATGGAACTTTTCATTTAAATGGGCCAAATTCTGGTCAATATTTTACACAGCCCAATGGTAATTTCTCAAACAATCTTGGGCTTTTTCTCAACCCAATTATGCTCAAAATCAATTTTCAAATCCACATGGTAATCTTGAAAATCGTTTATTTTGTCAAATTTGCTCAAAATCGACCCATAATGTGCTCGATTGTTATCATCGAAAGAATTTTGCTTACTGATAACTCGCGGATGCGCGTGAATTTAGGACAGCAAATTAAAGAATAACTTAGTAAAATGCATAAGAAAAACGTTAAAGTTCGCTCTAAACCAGACATATTTGCGAACTTCCTTACCTTATAGTTTTCTGAGTAAGAAAGGATAATTTCTATAAAAAGATAGAATTATTTAACGTTTGTTATGTATGAGATAAAACAGAGTTCACAGTTCCTCAATCCTTGCAAAAGCGAATTATAAGATCGACCGTCGGACAAGGACACGCGTCAACCATCCATACAAGATCGCATCAGAACCACGAGACGTGCACGCTAACGAGAATTTCGGGGACGAAGTGGAGAACGTGGGCGAGAGTCTCGGACTCAACTCGACACCTATAAAAGACGATTCGGAAGAAGAAGAAAATTGTGAAAGAAATATAGAGTTAAAAAGCTGTCGACGAAGGATTATGAAGAGACCGGAAAAGAGTTGAGAAGATCAATCCATAGTACAGCCGTGACACTGTGCATGAACCCACTCAAGGCTAGGCATCTCCAATCGTCAGCAACCCAGTATTTGTATTCGTTCGTCAATTTATTGCTTTTATTTACAGCTTTTCTTTACCGCTTTCTTTACTGCTTTCATTTATCTTTTCGCAAACTTTACTGCTTATTTATTGCTTTTCGCATTTTACATTATATTGTGTACTCGAACCTTTATTTATAAAAGTGACAGTTATTTATAAAAGTAAGTTTATGCAAACTTTACAGCTCATTTTACTGCTTTTCGCGTTTTAAATTACCTTGTGTACTCGCACATTTTATTTATAGAAGTGACAGTTTTATTTATAAAAGTGAGTTTATGCAAACTTGTTTCTTTATTTACTTGCTTACATTTACTTTATTCAGAGTTAGCATTTTAGAATTCGCTGAATTAATTTACAACGAAAGCTGTGTGCATAATGTAAAAGTAGAGGGAATTCCGCTATTTAACTTCGAGAGAAGTAAATATCTTAAAACTTTAATCTAGGGTATTTTGTGAACTAGAGTTCGCAATTCGTATTCGCTTTGAAGAGGAAGTTTACTAGAATTTTAGTACAAATCTGATGAGCTTAATGGATCGAGAGACTAAGTGAGTTGGACGTTAGTTGCAGTTGTAGGATTAGTTCTTGCGAAAACTTCTTTGCGAATTTTTGCTGCTTTATTACTTATTTCACGAAACCGATAACCAACACCATTCATCAAATATTTTTATCCGATAGCAAACTGACAACTTGTTATCACATCCTCGCATTTTCACCAACTTACAAATAGATGAACTAAGATATAATTCCCTGTGGAGATGACTTAACTACTTACTTTTAAAACTTGCTACAATCGATAATGTATACTTGCATTTACAATTCGCTATAAACCCTAATTTATTATTCACAATTTGCGAACCACTAAACCAGCGAACACTTACCAAGGTCGTCATCCACCAGCTCAATTAGTAGCAATAGCGTCAAACTCTATGAATTCCAATAACACTTATTCTTCTAATTATTACTGGTTGTCTGATAGTGGTTGTAATGCACATCTGACCAATGACATTGCCAATTTGAACCAAGCTCAACCCTATAATGGTGAAGAGACGGTCACTGTTAGGAACAGACAACCAATGAATATGACACACAATGGCAGCAGTATACTTCCAACACCTACTCACACTTTCTACCTTAACAATATTTTTCATACTTCTGATCTATCATTGAATCACTTATTTGTTCACAAATTAAACATTGATAATAATTGCATTTTTGTTTTTGATTCTGACTCCTTCCTAATTCAGGATATGACATCCGACCAACTCTTGTATAAGAGTAAAAGCATTAATGGCCTTTATCCAATTCCAAGAAATTCTACATTCTCATTGGATTCCACACAATCAACAATTTTTAGTCTTCTAGCAAATAAGGAGGGTTCTCTGTGGCACCACTGGCTTGGTCATCCATCGGCTAAGGTTTTGCGTCAGTCTTTGAGTCGTTTAGGCCTTTCTATTCGAAATTGTCTTTCGGTGTGTGAATGCCTAGTTGTTTACGTGCAAAAATGTCTAAACAAACTTTCTCATTATCAAATTCATTTTCAATTCAATCTTTGCAATTAATTCATAGTGATGTATGTGAACCCTCTCCCAATGTTTCAAATAGTGGTTATCGTTATTATGTTATTTTTATTGATGACTTTAGCAAATTTACTTGATTCTATCCTATCTCGTACAAAAATGACGTGTCCAATATTATTCATGAATTTATTCCATTTGTTGAAAATTTACTTTCTTCTCGTATCAAATTTTTTTGATCTGATGGTGGTGGTGAATTTTGCAATAAATATGTGTCTACTCTATTTGAGTCCAACGATATTTTTCATCAGAAGTCTTGTCCCTATACTCCTGAACAAAATGAAGTGGTTGAACAAAAGCATAGACATATTGTTGAAACTACATTGTCTTTACTGTTTCATTCCTCAGTTCCAATAGAATTTTTGCCTTATGCCTTTTCTACTGCGGTCTTCTTAATAAATAGAATGCCTAGTCAATCTTTAAATATGTTATCATCGTTTGAAATATTATTTACAAATACTCCTGATTTACTATATCTAAAAGTGTTTGGTTGTGCGTGTTATCCTCTTCTCAAATCATATAATAAGCATAAACTTGAGCCAAAAACATCTCTAACATGTTTTCCTAGGTTATACTCTTGATTACAAATGGTACATTTGTCAATCTTCAAACCGAGAAAAATATTGTTTCTTAACATGTTATCTTCCATGAAAATGTCGGGTACATTTGTGAACACCCACACCCACTAACCCACACCCACCAGTGAACACCCACTAGTGAACACCCACCGAATGCAAACTCGTTCCAAGTTAGGCATATTTAAACCACGGGCATTGCATGCTACCACTAGTCTCATTAATGAGACTGATCCAGTCTCATATAAAGATGCTTCCAAGTATACTCATTGGCGTTCCGCTATGGCTGATGAGTTCATGGAACTTCAGAAACAAGGTACATGGAGTCTAGTCCCTCGTTTACAAGATATGAACGTAGTTGGTTGTAAATGGGTTTATTGTACAAAGTACAATACATATGGTACTGTTGCTTGTTACAAAGCTCGCTTGGTTGCTAAAGGCTATCATTAAATTGAAGGTTTTGATTTTGATGAGACATTTAGCCCAATTGTAAAAAAACCTACTATCAGAGTAATATTTTCCTTAACTTCATATTATAGTTGGACGTTGTATCAAATGGACGTCAAGAATGCCTTTTTGCACGGTCATCTGCAGGAAGAAGTTTATATGTCTCAGCCGGTTGGGTTCATTGACCAAAGTTATCCTGACTATGTATGTTCTCTCAAGAAGAGTCTATATGGCCTCAAACAAGCGCCTCGTGCACGGTATGATCGTTTTACTACCTATCTATTAACCATTGGTTTTTTGGTGTCCTTTACAAACTCCTCTCTATTTGTACGACCAGTTAGTTCCTCCTTAACTTATCTTCTCTTTTATGTGGACGACATCGTCATTACAGGCCCAGACTCAAGTTATATAGCTACTCTAAAACAAGCTCTTGCTTCTGAATTTCAAATTTTTGATTTGGATCGATTGAAATATTTTCTTGGTTTAGAAACACTAGTAGAAAATCGGGTATCAATGGCGGGCATATTTCTCCATAAAAAGGTATCCATGGCGGACAAAAAACCGCCATTAATACCACTGACATCGATAAGAATCGATGGCGCGCGGACTATCATTGGCGGGCAACGCCCGCCATTGATACTTATTTATGGCGCGTTTTTCCGCCATTGATACTCTTTTATGGCACGATTTTCCCGCCATCGATTATTATTCATTGCACACTTTAGCCCGCCATGTAAACTATTTATTGGCATAATTTGCCCGCCATGAATTATATATTTATTTGTTTTTAAAAATAATACCCACAAAATTTTCTGGGTATATACCCACCATTAAAATATATTTTTAAATATTACTTGTATATAATACACAATAGAAAAGTAAATTTCAGCCAGAACAACTATATACAAAGATCTAATAACAATGTAAATACATAGACAACTTAATTTGTTTCTTTTCTATATACAAACATCTAAACAAGCAACCTTAAACTACAACATTCTTAA
>JBBMEF010034274.1:0-15261 GCA_037832685.1 Sicyos baderoa | reverse complement strand
ATAGACTTCATCAATAATGTCTGATAGACTCCATCAATAGTGTTTGATAGAATCTATCAAAAAAAAGTTGCTATATTGTAAATTGCTATACAGCGCAAATTTCCTTTATTTATTAGTAATTAGCTAATACATTTATCCACTCGACTAAACAGATCTGATGGGATATCATTATTTATTATATTATATTTTTTTTGCATAATTTCCTGTAACTCTCATCTCTTTCATGTTTTGCATGGTTTTCAATATACTGTTTATTGAAGAATATGGAGTTCCACCTCAAAACTAATTGGTAATGAGGGGAGTATTCCATATCTCTCATAAATGAGTTGGAGAATCCTCACATTTCCAATGTGGGACAATTGTCACAAGGTGAATATCTCCAATACGGTTGCTTTTTCTAAAAATAAAAATCATTAATACATTTCAAAATTATATTATAAATATCCATTAATACAAGTATTATTAGAAAAATATGTGACTTTCCAAAAAAAACAAAAAATATGTAACAATATTCATTAATATTGTGAATATTAATTATTATATTTATTAGAAAATTTGTATAATTTAATAAATTTTTCTTACAAAATAATATTACAAATATAGGTAAATTTTAAAATATTTGTATCTATAATCAATAATACTTTTTAATATAGAAATTTGTTATGTATACCTAAAAGGTTTTCTATTAGAATTATAACACATTTTTATCAAAAAATCGTTTATACCAAAATTCTGAGTGATTGAACTCAATCGAATTCAACCAATAACTAGTGATTGAACTCAATCACTTAACAAACTGATTGAGCTCAACTGATTAAGTTCAATCACTAGTTATTGATTGAGTTCGATTGAGTTCAATCACTCAGAATTTTGGTATATGTATAATTATTTTCAATTTTGTACTATAGATACAGTTTTTTAGCTAATATTTTTTATACATGAAAAATCTCCTTTTAATATTGTATTATTATAAATTATTAATACATACCATTAATAGTGTATTATAATTGATCCTTTATTTTTTGATCCCTTGAGACACTTTGCCCCTTTCTTTAACAGTAAAGTGGATGTGCCCGTTTCTTTCTTTAACTCGAGAAAGTCTCTATTTCATCATTACTTCATTGATGTTTATAAACTTATTATTAAATAGGGTCTCCACTTCTATGATTGTTTAAAACACAAAGAAAATGAATTATTAACAAAGGCTTTCCTCACGTAATTCTTGAAATTAGAATTTAACATCTATAATTAATTGAATTAATTCTCTTGCCAAATCGTTATAATTAAGGAATTCATGAATCTAAAAAAGGCAACTTTGTAATTTCTTTTCCTCCTAGTTGTGTAAAAACGAATTTCACAAAGATCCTTTGAGGCCAAAAAAAGACTATCATGTAAAAGAGAGATAATTGAAATGTGAATATGTTGGAGTTAGGCTTGACCAAAATAAAAAAAAAATAAAAAAATAAAAAAATAAAAAATAAATTAAAAAGAGAGAAAAAAGGTGAGAAAAGAAACTAAGATATGTTTAAATTTTTCTTTAAGATAATGGACATCCACCAAGTTTTGTCGGATAATAAAATCTTTTATTATTTTATTTATGAATTATTATTGTTGTTATTTTCCCCCTTTATCCAACTTATTTAAGTTTTAGCTTTTGATTGCTATCATTATATATGATCTACCAATTAGAGGCTCCTAAGAATTATTTGTCTTTGTCAAATCTTCTAATATTTTAGTAACATCATATATCGATAAGAATGAGTTGATTATAAGTTTGGTTCCAAATTATTATTAAATTAAAAATATATATCTGTCCCTTAGTAAATCATTTTTTTTAATGTTATTTAGCTAATTATTTTATTTCTAATGAAGATGTCTTTAATTTATACAATTGAGTATTCTTAATTTATTTTCACACAGTTATTTAAACATGGGATTTTTCATTTATAACAAAAATAGGCTAAAAAATTGCATATATAGCATAAAACTGAAAATAATTGCACATATACCAAAATTCTTAGTGATTAAACTCAATCGAACTCAATCAATAATTAGTGATTGAAGTCAATCAATTGAGCTCAATCACTTAACAAACTGATTGAGTT
Organism: Sicyos baderoa; assembly: GCA_037832685.1. Lineage (NCBI taxonomy): Eukaryota > Viridiplantae > Streptophyta > Magnoliopsida > Cucurbitales > Cucurbitaceae > Sicyos > Sicyos baderoa. Next base: position 13,156 of record JBBMEF010034274.1, on the reverse strand, counting down.
CAATCACTAGTTATTGATTGAGTTCGATTGAGTTTAATCACCCAAAATTTTGGTATAAACGAATTTTTGATAAAAATGTGTTATAATTTTAATAGACGGCCCTAAAGTTGGAATATATAACAAATTTCCTTACAAATATTAAGAACGATAACTTTTTTTTTTTTTTTTTTTTTTGAGTACAAGAACGGTAAATTTTAATAGCTCTATTTTGTTTCAACGTTTGATTTAGATTTAAAAAATGTATTTAAGGAAGGTGAAAAAAAGAAAAAAAGAGTTGGTAAGAAAACAGACCTAATTTTCAATAGGAGAATTAAGGATAATTTGACTATTCTTCTATTTTTAAAACACTAGCTAGATACCTTAATACAAACCCTAATTTGAACTAAAAAGAAAACGACCTAGATTATGAAGCACCTGAACTTTTGAAAACAGTGTTAGAAAATAATTATTAAATCTCATGATGTAGTCATTCTAAATTATTGTATTCAACTATAGATGATTATATGAGTATGTATGCATGGATAGTTAGCTTCTTAATTCTATTTGAGAGTAAATAGGAAAAATCATAAATCTAATAAGTATTTTTTTTTCTTTTAAGTTCAACCATAATTGGGGTGAGAACTATGAATCTTTGATCTTTAGTCATAAGTAAGCCCATACTTATGCTAGTTAAATTATATTTTGGTAGTAGATGTACTGTCTATATTAGAGATCTAACATTTAAAAAAAAAAAAAAAAAATTGATATACTAATAACTAAAACAAGCTAGTTCATCAACACTCTTTTTCTTCCCTTCCATTTTTTAAGAAACACCCTTATTTATTGACCTCTTTCATTCGAATATCAAGAAGTTGTAGGTTCAAATCTCTAACTAAAAAATATAATTGTTGAACTAAAAAAAGACTAGTTTGATTTTTTTTTTTTTTTTTTTTTTTTTTAAGAGATTAGTAATTAGCTAATACATGTATAGTAGATTAAACATTATTTCTTGTAGGTGTGGGAGGCACTAGTTTAATCTTAAAACATTCAAACTACTTATGTATATTTAATAGCCTGAGTATATATAATGGCTACTAAAATGGTAATGTTATTTAAAAATTAATAATTAAATCAAACAACATTTTAATTTTTAATCTTGTAAGAACCTAAGCAAACTTGTTATGAAAAGGGGAAAATAAAATAAGTATAGTAAAGGGCCAAGGCTAAGAAGAAAAAGAATAAAAATGGGCACTTTTATATATATATATATTTATTTATTTTTGAAACATAGGACTCATGATTATAGATGTTGAAAAGTAAACATCTCAATTCTTAGATTCACATCTAAACTTCATTTCTTTTCTTTTTTGCAACCAAACCATTGATTAAACATAAAACAACCAACCACTCTCAAATGAACTCTACACAACAAGAATCTCAATCAAAAAATGATCACAAAAAGCGTTTTGATCTTATTCAATCATGATCAAGAACTGTCCCTAAGTAGAAAAGGAGTAAGCACTTGGAATAGATAAACACAACAATAAAGGGTGACAACAAACAAACTAAACACAATCTATGGGTTGTACTATTGGGCTTAATAACCACACAGCCATCCATCACTTAAGGGTCTTAACTTGATGAAACAATAAGCCAGACACATATTTTATATATATTGTATTATAATAAAAAGTATATATTGGTTACTATTGCCTATATATATTTTGTGAATAATAATGTTGTTTTCTTATTTTAAATTTGTTGTCAAAAATAGTATTGAAATATATTTTTGTGTTCTTTTTTCCTTTTTTTCGGTGATCTTGGAGCAATTTAACAAGTTAGATATTTTAGGGATTTCTTTCTCACTATCTATTATTAATATTTTATTTTTGCAATATTAATAAATAAATAGTTAGTTTTTTTTTTTGAAAAAAAAAAAATAGTTAGTTACTTATACTTAAATCTAGGTAAATGGTTGATTTTCTCATTATTATTATTTTTGGTTATGCAATTAATACGAAAAATCAATAAATGGTAGTTTGGGGGAAAACATTTATCTCTCTCCACTCATTTTATTTTGCCATCAATTTAAACTCGCGGGAAAACAGCTATTTTCTACCGTTTCCTTAAAAAAAAAAAAAAAAAAAAAAAACTCAATCCACAACTTGAACTTGGGATCTAGCAATAGGACAACAAAAGACCAAATAACTTGATTTGAAAATATGAATATGTTAAATATTTGATTTGAAAAAAAATTGGAATTAGTAAGGTGTGAGATATTTGTTCCTAAATTTAAAAGATTATTGGAGTTTACAACAATGTAATATGTATTAATTGATCAAAACCGTAGTGGGTATTTTTTTTAGATGGAATAACTTATCTCTCCTCCCTTTTTCTGATTTAGCTAAATTTATCTAACTTAACAATTTCCTATTGTTTGTGTCAAAAAGGAAAAAAAAAAAAAAAAAAAAAAAAAAAAAAAAAAAAAAAAAAAAAAATCTACCTTCAAAGCCCATAAAAATTTCAAACCCAACCACATTTAAGTCACTTCCCCATCGAACAGGCCCAATAGGCCCAAAATACAAGCCTTCTGAAATTCCGCCAAGAAAACCAGTGTCATTTCACCATTCTCATAAGAGAAAAGTTGTGGACTTTTTCCCCATTTATTAGTTATATTTTGTTTACTTCCAAATTAGTTCACTATTAAAAAAAAAAACTATTTTATATAAAATTCTAAAAATCGGTGGGATAATTTTTTAGAATTTGTTATAGGTGTTAAATTTAGCAAAGATGTTCCAATTTTACCAATTTTTTTATAAATATTACAAATATAGTAATATAGATATCAATATTACAAATATAACAAAATTTACTTGTCAATATTATTAAGTGACTTTAATCAATAATTTTAATCCGTGACATTTCAACTTAATAATGTATATTAGAAATTCTTAATAATGCACTTGACAAAAAAAAAATTCTGCAAATAAATAAAAGTCATAAACGGTCGGATTTCAAAATTGAAATACAAACCAATCATAGACTTCAACTAGTTTATTTAAGTACATTATAGACTTAATAAAAAGTTGAGATATTGGTTGTTTTATAAATTATGGACATCAATGTGTCACATATTGAAGTATAATGGTTGAAGTAAGCCAAGGATACTGATTTAAGATTAGTAACTAAAGATTATGAGTTTGAATCATTCTCTTCTAAATGTCGTTAATAAAAGAAAATGTACTTCACAAACTAATCGACACTAACTCATTTTCAACGGACTTTAATCAGTATCACTAAAAGTCTTTTTTTGATATATGTGACCGTTCAAGTCAATTGATGTCGTATAAACTCCATAAAAATTTGATGAAGATGGGAGAAGGATTAGTAGTCGTCTCCGTAAGGATAACAATGTCTAGGTTGATCTTTTTGACTGGGCGCCCAAACCATATGCATTCCAAGTTAGAACTTTCATATAAAAGGCCACATGTATTCCATGTTAGAACCTTCATATGAAATGTAGATGCATAAGAAAGGTAGAATCAAAATCTTTCTAGCTTTCTTTCTTTTCCCTTTGCTCGATTTCGATCTCTTTAATTTTCTCGGGATATTTCCATTTACACTGATGTATGTGAATCGAGCAATGGTGACGGAGGTCTCCGAATGAAATTTGTGATCGTAAACAATTGAAAGTTAAGAGAAAACACGTTAGTGACATGATGGAGAAGAGTGCATGAGAATTATAGTAGTTCAACAAACTCACGTCTCTTTTACAAGAGATATTCCAACTTTATTACTCTATATTTATTAAAATTTACAAATAATTATCTTTCAATTAATAAGAATAGTAGCTCAACAAAGTTATAGATTTGAATTTGGATGGTCAAATACAAAGAAAAAGAAAAAAACATAATTATCCTTTAACACACGAGTATTTTTCTCTCTTTCTTTGTTTTCTAGATTTACTTTTATCACTTATTATTGTTTGTCGTATCCTTGCATTAATGGAATGAAAAATCCATAAAATCCCAACAAATCATACTTTTTTTAAAAAAAAATCAATAAATCACACATTTAAATGTAGAAAAATGGTGAATGTATACTACAAACAACCTAAAATTGATTATAAAATTTAATGAAGTACCCTAATTACGCCAAAGATAGAAATTAATTAGGTTGTCGGCGCTCCTTTACTTAATTTGAAGACTTATTTTTTTTTTGAAATCACTTAATTTGAAGACTAAAGCTCAGCTAATAATACTAAATTCATTTCTCAAATTAAACAAAGATTCATTGCATGTAAGCATTCGTCAAAAAACGTGTTCTTCTTATGTTTCTTTTTTTTTTTTTTTTTTTTTTGAAATTAACATGAACAAAGATTCAATGTATATCTTGAACACACACATGAACAAAAGATTCAATGTACAATATTATTTTTCATAATATCTTTCTTTTTTTGAGCCAACAAATCTCAATTACCATAATACTCCATTCAAAGTATTTAGGATATTAAAATGTCGAAAACATACTTTCAAGAGTGCATATATAATTTTTTAATGATTTCATGGGTTGACTTATTGTCAAATTAACAAATTTGGGAAATCTAAAAATGGTTATTTAGAGGTGGTTTTTTATTTAGGAATTAACTGTAATTTTGACAATTAAAAAAAATTAGGGCAAGTCTTTTATTGTTTCTTCTTCTATGGCATTGCCTGGAATCCTATTTTGCATTTTAATTTTTGTTATACAATATCTTTTTGTTTCTTTATTCATTTTAGTCTATACTTTTAAATACTCGATTTTAATTTTAGTTAGATTTCTTTTTATTATTCTTTACACTGGACTCCTACTTATACTGACATTCGTTCGAACGAAATACAAATTTACCGCTCATCTAGATCAAGACTAAATTTTAGCATCAACGGAATATATTTTCATTGTATCTACTTTTTGAATTTAATTATTATTATTTAATTAATCTCGATTAAAAATAATTTCTAACATCATATATGGACCTATTTTTTTTTTAATCACACAAACTAAAGTTTTGGACATTTAATTTTTTTTTTTTTTTTAAATGGACATAATGAAAGAAACTTCAAGTATATATGAACCAAAATGTTCTTCTAGTCTTTTAGTTTTTAATCTTTTATTTTAATTTTCATTGTTATCTAAGTTCTTAAACATTATTTTCCCTAAAAAATTAAAATTTGCCCAACTCGTGTTCTCTTATCTAATGATCAGTATGTATTTAATTGAGTATTTGCTATTTTAGAGCTTGTTAAAAACTTATTTGACTCTAACGGAACTCTTCAGCACCAATTATGACATACAGTTAACAAAAAATACAAATTTAAAATGAATCTTCTACTTGCTAATATCATTGGCTCTAGCCGAACTCTTTAGCTCCAATTATAATATACGGTTAACAAAAAATACAAATTCTTTCGTCGATCGAAATATGGTCTCATGACCAAGAGGTAATAATTTCTCAAAAAAAAAAGTAATAATAATTAAGAGGTAATTAGTTCAAATCCTAAACGAATGAGTGAGTAGCGCAATGATTTCATTGTTTGGTTGTAAACTAGTTCAACACCGGTGTCACGGGTTTGATCCCAAGAATCGGTATATGTCACGTGTGTAAATATTTTCTTTTTAAATTTCAAATCTTATAAATAATTCTCTACATTTTGTTTACAAACATGCTTGACGCTTTCTCTTTTGCTTGAATTTACCTTTTTTTTTGTTTCTTTTTGTTTTTTTGTTTTATAATAAAAAAAATTGTAGTTATCTTATTTTTGTTGGATTATTTATCTTAACTTTCATCTAACTTTTCTTTTGTTGTAATAATTTTTGTAGGAATTTTTTTTGTTTAATTGTTGCCTTTCATAAAAAGACTTAAAGATGTGGAAAAAAAAGTTTGAAGAATGATAAGATTTTCATTTGAGCTCAAGTGTATGAATTCATTAGTTCAAAAGTTTGGTAACAATGTCTGTAAATATATAATTCTCTACTTTTTGTTTAGAAACATACTTGAAACTTTTTCTTTGCCCGTGTTTATCTTTTTTTGTTTTTTTTTTTTATAATAAAAAATTATAGTTATCTTATTTTTGTTGGATTATTTACCTTTAACTTTCATCTAACTTTTCTTTGGTTGCAATAATTTTTGTAGGGATCTTTTGTTGCTTAATTGTTTCCTTAAAAATAAACTTGAAGATGTAGAAAAAAAGTTTGAAGAACGATAAAATTATAATTTGAGGTTAAGTACATGAATTCTTTAGGTAAGTTCATAGATGTATACTAATAAATATATTTAGCTTATTTATAATTATAATAATAATATAAACTTCTTTTTTTTACTATTTTTCCCCCGCTAAAACGGCCATTACAAATTATGCCACTAAAGAAATTAATTCCTCAAATTAAATAATTATTGATTTAATTGATAATTAACATAAATAACTCGATTTTGTGTTACTTTTTTTGATCAATTTGTAACATGTAATATTTTTTTTTCTTCTGAATATATATATATTTACTATTTATTGCACTCAGTTACATATTTTATTAAACACATATATGCATAATTTATTACTTAAAAAACTATCACGTGCAACGCCGAGTTAAAATTCTAGTTGAATTAAAAGAGCACACCTACTTTATTTAATTTATCTTAATAAATCCATACACTCTAAAACAATTAGTTACGTTAGTATAGCATATTATCGTGTCCAACCCAATTAGTATTAGTTAGGCAATAATTAACTTGATGTTCGATTGAGACAATTGATATATATTTAGGCAACCTTAGATTGTTTAGACTTTTTGCCATATTTTCTGATAAAGTTGTTTGGCTGGATTATTTGTTAAATTAATTAATTCCAACTAGGTGGTCTTGAAATATTGATTAGAAAAAAAAAATACATATATTTATCTTGATTTGATGTCATAGATTTAATTTTTACTTTTTTTTTTGTTTATTCTATCTTTGTATTCTTAAATCTTTGATCTATAAACTTTAATTGATTATCATGAAAACTAGAAAGATAGAAATTAAGGTCAGTTGATAATTATTTTGTTTTTGAAATTGAAGCATACGACAATTATGTTAGTATATGTTTTTTTAAACTTGGATACTTCAACTTTCCTATATTTTTAGAAACTAAATTAAAATTAGTTTAAAAATATTGACATGGTGATTTGTAATTAGCCCAAATTTCTTTAGTCAGCGACTATACTTTTAAAAAGTTAAAATCAATAGCTCATCTATCATGATGTATTGGATAAGAGTCCTAAGTTCTATTTCTTATGTTAAATGTTATTAAACTAAAATAAAAACAAAAACAAAAATATACACGCGACTGAAAGGAACGGTGGCCTGAATATTTCAAATAAACTTTCTTTTTATGCTAAACATTCCTTTAGTACAAATTGGAAGAAAAAATCACAAAGTACTCTACATAAATATTACTAAGGCTCTCAAATAAACAAAAGTTAAAAATCGATTTTTTATGATAAAATTTATAAACTAGATTACCATCAAACAATGAAATCAACACGTACGCCACCAACTGTTTCGATATACCACTCATAATCACGATTTATTTCCAAAATGTAAATTATTAATAGATTTCAAATATCTATACTGGATAACGGATATTATTTGGGTTGAAAATAAAATTTGAATTTGCAGCATAAAATAAACGTGATATTGAATTTTCCTAACATATCAAACAAGTTGTCGCACGAGGAAAATGGGGGGCCGGGGGGACGTGGAGGCTAATAATTAGCGATGGATGTGGGCAGGTAAAGACAATACAACCAATTATATGTCGCATTCCAACGCCTACTGACACTGAAATGAAACAGAAAACCAAAAACATGTGAAAATATGCTTTGGAGTTTGGTCGCAGCTTTTAATTTTTGTTATGTTTGTCAATTTGGCGCCGCATTTTTTATTAAACCAAACCGGCCCAAGTTGTGGACAATGGACATGCATGTTGTTTCGGACATACAGCTTTTATCATATGTCGTCCCACTGTTTTTCTCTGCTCCCTATATTATTCTATCTTTCACTTTCTTTCTATCTTTTATTGTTCCATGTCAATTGAGATTGAGATTGAGATTGAGGAGTTAAGTGGGGATAACGGGAACACTAATTTTATTACTAAATAACAAAAAAAGTGTTTTCAAATCAGAAATATAATTTGTTTTGCGTAAAACAATAAAGCTCAAAAGTTTGGATTTTGAAGCGAGATAAATGACACCCACTTCAATAGAAAGAAGGAAAATGACGCTACTGATCCCTTTGTGGTAGCGATGTGCATTCTATCGAGGGGTGGACAACATCGCCGATCCCTTATGAAATTGACACCCATTAAGTTTATGGATCGAGTAACATAGTCGATTACTGAAGAAATTAGATTTTAGAGGTTTTGAGTACAAGTAGAGGAAAATTGGACACAAACATCAAACCGTTAACTATACCATTTAAAAGAAGAGAGTTATAATCAATAACATAAATTATGTCGTAACCGTTACACGATGGAGGAATTGATATATACGCCGTTGATATCCAGACAAGGATAAGCAATTCTTAATATTCTACAATATTCATTTGATTTACTCATTCTCATAAATTAGTACTTAAACTGTTGGCATTCTTACATTAATTTCATTCACTCATTTTATATTTGGAAGATTCTTATTCTCAATGAATACAAATTTATTTATCGTAGATACCAAATTTATGAAGTTCGGTATAATTACATAGTTCATTATCATAATTAGGTAAATAAAACTCTAAAAATAATTAACATATGAGTTCGGTGGATAAACAATAAAATATTACTATTTCAAAAATTAATGGTTTGCAATTCAATTCTACATTTGAAAACTAAAAAACAATTTATGAAAAAAATAAAAAATAAAAGGAAATCTACCTTCACTTTTTTTTTTCCTTTTTCATTCTCCTCTTGTTTCCTTGTTAATTTAGAGGTTGGAATTATAATAATAAAAAATTAAAAATTAAAAAAAAAATAAAAAGGAAAAAGGGTATTGAAAAAGAAGGAAAAAAAGAAAAACTATGGATTGAAGCAATTCGGCGAGAAAGGAAATTAATTATGAAATAGGGAGGTAATCATGTGGGTGTAGATAAACCGTTTTCATTCATCTAACTACAACGATATATATTTAAAATTAAGAGAAAATAAAATGTTAAGAGTATAAATACAACTTTTGAATTTCTTTTAGAGAATTTGTCTATAGCAAATTTCCTATCACACATTAGAATTATAGCAAATTTCCTATCACACATTAGAATTATAGCAACATTTTAAAAATATTGTAAATATAGCAACTTTTTTTGTAGATACTATTGATAGAGTCTATCAGACACTATTGATGGAGTCTATAAATCTAATTTTGCTATATTTGCAAATATTTTCATTATTTTGCTATTTATGTAATTTTTTTGTCTTATTGTAATATACATACAAATTCCCTTTTCTTTTAGTATAAATTGGAGGAAGAGACAATAAACCCTACATAGATGTGGTATCACTACTTTCAACTAAAAAATAGTTATATAATTTTCATGATCAAATCTATTAATTTAGTATTGAATATACGAGATTACCGTCAAATAATGAAACCAATTAATCGATTTTGTAATAATCGAACCGATTTTCGATAAGATCATATATATTTTAATAAACGAGATGCTAACGATTTTTGTCCATATAGTAATGTAAATGTTTTTTTGAATTTTAGTATGAGGTTATTAATGGAAGTTTGAATTTTAGTTTAAGGTTATTAATGGAAGTTTGAATTTTATTTATTTGATAATTATGAGACATCTCTTTTCAATTTAATTAAAAATAGATTTTGTAATAGAGTGTTGCATTTTTTAAGTCGGTCTTTACAATTATTTTCATTCAAATTTTCTACAATATATTCTACTCTATCTTTAATCTATCCATATTTTCTTAAGAAAATAGGAGAACACTAACCAACTTTTAAAAACAAAAAGAAAATAGTTTCCAAAAGTTTGTTTTTGTTTTTAAAAGTTGGTTAGTATTTTTCTATTTTCTTAAGAAAAGATTGATATATTAAAGGTAGTCTTTCGAAAACCAAAACCAAAAAATCAAATGATTATCAAACGGGGCCTTAATTTTAGTCTTTCAACTTTGAAAAAGTTTTAAAAATAGTCATTGAATAAAAAGAAAAAAGTGCACTTTTATCTTCTTCCTTTTCATGATTTTCTTATCTTTTTTCTTCCACCCATTTTTCCCTTCCATTTCAAAATGAACATGAGCTTCTAAAGTCATTACAGCAAGTTTGGTATGAGAGTTAGAAGAATAAAATTACTACAAGCAAATATTATATTACGTAACCAAAATTAGTTTTTTTTTCCTTTTCATTCCGCTTGTTTGGTGGGACAAAAGCAGAGAAAAACAAACCAGATTTAGTTTTAATATTACATAACAGAAATTAGTTTTAGTTTTAAGTTTTTTTTAATTTGCATGTTTTAAATTTTGGTTTATGTAATTTTAAACTAATTTTGGTTTGTGCTAATTGAAGGGAAAAACAGAAGAACATAAAGGGAAAAAAATCTGAGGAAAAACATAGAGATGAAATTAATGGAGAGGAGAGGTTTTGTGAAGAAATGGTGTTGGGTTTTATAGAAACTGAAATGGACATTCAAAACTAATTTTGGTGATGTAATATTGTTTGCACAAGTTTTATTATTCTAATTGTCATATTAAACTCATTTTTTATATGCAATCACATTTATGACTTTTGAAGTTGTCATATTGATTTTGAATTGGAACCGAAAAATAGGTGGAAAATAAAAGACGAAGAAGAAGATGATGAGGTGCACGTTTATTATTATTATTTGCTAATTCATTAAATTTTAAATCATAGTTTTTTTTTTAACGAACGACTATTTTTAAACTTTTTGCAAAGTTGAGACATTAAAATTAGATTTTTGAAAATCTATAGACCAAAATTGAATAAAGGTGATAATTGAAGGACTAAAGTGATGTTTTAACCTCTTTTTTGGGAAACTTGCGAGAATAGTCAAATTCAGAAAATAATTATAAATATAATCTTCTTTTTTTTTGAGATTACGATAATTGGGGGTAGGAGGATTCGAACCTATGACATTTAGGTCATTAGGTATACACTTTGTTGGCATAATACATAGTGTATTAATATATATGAACGAGTATTAATAATACAATATTGATCTTATATTTATAATTACAAATATTGTTACAAATTTTGTTTTTTGAAGACTAGACCAATTGGTAGTTGGAGAGGTTTGTTTTGTACTATACAACAAATCTTTCCATCAGCCAACCTTTTGCTGAGTATTCCTTTTCTCTCGTTCTCTCGATCACATGTTTTTTGTTTTTTACAAAAAGCAAGTTCTGTTTTTTTTTTATTATTATGGCGGCCACGCAAGCCTATTCTTTAGAATTTTATTTTGGTAAAAAATTGATTTTGTTTCATTTTCATCTCTCTATTTTCAAATATTTAATTGAATCTATGAATTTTAAAACGTTTAAAATTTATTTTATGATAGACTTTTATTATTTTTCTTACAGAACTATTCTTTATTGGTTTTTACCCTATAAAATTTTAAAATATATTCCTTTTTGTATTAAAATTATTATTATTAAACTATTTCTATCAAAATTGATTTCAAACTCTTTGTAAGGTTAATTTAAGAAAACTGGGGTTGTTAAACTAATTTATTAAATTTATAAAATCCTGGATGTTTGCTCTCTTATGTTGTGCAGTGTAGGTTTTGAATGTTTTTTTTTTAGTACATATCGGAGTAAGGGAGACAAATACCAATTCTTAGGATCGAACTTGTGATACTGGTGATGTTGAACTAGATTACAACCAAACAATGAAACTATTGCGTTATTGGTCCTCCATTCAACGTACCCACTAATGTATTGATTCAAGTATTTGTTGGATATTAGATAAGTTTGGAATCACTTTTCTATGCTTTAAGTAATGATTTGAGCATAATTTGTTGAAATTGGATGGGTTTGGAGTTACTTTTTCTATGCTGGAAAAAGAGTTGAGTATTCATTAAACCTTTTTTAGTTGGAAAGTCGTTTGAAATAGTCCTTTCATTGATTTGCGAGTATTAGCATAGTTTAGAACACTAAGCTAAAAATCAATGTAAAACACTTTTTCAGGATGCATTGTATTATCGATTAAAACATGCCTGAAATTTGAATTTATGAGCCTTCTAATATTATTGTTAATTAAATTAAAAATAAAATGGACACAAGCCACATGTAGATAAACCAACATCACATTGAAATGAGAAGATTTGTATGCATGATAAACCATATAAAATAAATAAAATTATTTTTTAGATTATAAATAATAAATTTCTAATTATTGAATAAATATTCTTGTTTATAACTACGTGTTTTAGAGCAAAATGTCCAATAAGGGAGAGTTCAATTAAGATAAATATCTTATTTTTAGTTTGATTTAAGTCGAGAAAAGTATTTTGTTCTTTTAAATCCAATTAAGGAAAGTTTGTAACTTTTCTATGGTCAATGCAAACACTAAATCTCCTCATTTTATTTATGCAGGTTAGGATCTCACATCGAAGTAGAGACTTCATAACAATATATGAAAAGGTGGATTACTCCATTCATCATTAACTGATTTTGAGATGAATATTCATACTATTTAATATGTTCAACAGCTGATTGGTGTCGCCAGATCAGTGATGTTCAGGAGTATCCTATGTAATAGTGTCACTTTGACTTGAGGTGCCTTATTAAAACAACGTGTGCCGCCTAAGATGATTGAAGATGTATCTAGCAATGACGCCACTGTAAAGACCCGACCCAAAAGTGGTCATAAACTAGGTCTTTAACCAGCATGCATGACTTTAAAACTCATTTAATGCGGAAATAAAAGACAGAGAAACTAAACTTTCAAACTCATTTAGCATTTAATTCTTTTAGAGGAAATCATTTCAAATACCTTTCAAATAAGCCCCGGCCGGAGCGTGCAATTCATCACAGTCAGATAATTAATAAACATTAAATGCTTTTAAAGCTCTGTGCCCAACTACATGCTGAATAAACAAACCAGACATTAATGACACAAGAGAGTGTCTACAGCGGTCCCCATG
>JBBMEF010034263.1:0-15262 GCA_037832685.1 Sicyos baderoa | reverse complement strand
GATTTACAAATATTTTCAAAAAATTGCTATTTACTCAATTTTTTTATCTTATTGTAATATACATGCAAATTCCCCTTCTAATTATAGTATTTTTTTAAAAAAATATTTCATCTATAGCAGATTTTTGTGCATTTTTTATATTCTAGAATTACTAAACTTACTTATTTTGAATTAATTGTTCAATCAATAATTCACTTAATTTTAAGTGTGAATATTTTGATTAATTTATATGGATTTTTTTTTTGTTAACACATTATTTTTTTCAAAATTAAGCTATTCTTGCAATCTTCTTTTTTTTTTTTTTTTTTTTTGTTCAACATGAAATATTACCTTAGTTAAATTAATAATTCAGCAACATCAACGTTTGTCTATGATCCATAGGTCATGAGTTCGCTTACTTTACAATCGTGGACGAAAGACCTAGGTGCAAAACCCGAACATAGCTGCAATGTTGCTGTAGTTTGTAGATCAAAACCCAAATGCGGAAGCGATTAACATAAATCGTAATGGAATGATTAAATTAACCAATTCTCATGCACCTATATAAAACCAATTCCTTATTCAAGATAGAAACTTACTTGTCGATGAATCCATGGTTGAATGAGACCAAATAATAATCTGCTCTCTGCTACTGTTTTCCAAATGCCAGATCTGTCTTTTCTGAAATTTGTTCAGTGATGATATCTGAACGGATTGATTCTCACCAAATCCCCTAAAATGTTGGTTTTGTTTATTTAGGGAAAAAAGAACGTGAAAACTGCTCACTCCCAAAATAACCGTGGAACACGTTATTTATTAAATAAATAAAAGACCCCTAAACTTTTCTAATATACAAAACACACTAAAATACTTAAAGTTTAACAAATTGGCACGGAGGGATTTACACCCGATAATTGTTTCTTAAATACTACACTAATCATCACTGTGTGTACGATAATAACAATTATCAATTGCTTAAAATATATGAATCAACATTAAAAATTAATTAAATTTCTAACATAAACATCCCTTTTATAAATAAGGAAGTTAAAAACTATCTCTCACATGGAATAAGATTGTAACAAATTGAGTCATGTTTAAGTTAACTAGAAATGTGCGTTGCACGAGATTTTTCTTTTGGGATTATATTTTTTAAATAGTAAATTATATGTATTTTTTGTACTTAGGTGAAAATTGTATCAAATAAATTATAAGGATATATATGCATGTCTAATTTTGAGATGGAGAAAGCTAAATCACCAACCTTAATTACCTTTAGTATTTCAAAATTATATTCCAAAAATAGTTTCTTATCAAAAAATATAAAAATTATATCAAGAAATATATCTTTTTATATTCGAACATAAATAATAATGAGATAAAAATAGTTTAAAAAAAAAATTGTAACTTACATGTGCATGCGTGTGAATGGATGTGTTTAATAAAGTAAATAATAGCCTATTACAAAAAGAAAACCCACTTACCCACTTTTATTACCAACATAGATAAAATGGTATTTACGTGTGTGTAAAAATAATTAAATTTAAATTGAATGAGATGTTTGTAAAAATGAGGCTCAAGATTTTTTTTTCTTTTTAAATGAATTATTAAAACTAAACTTTTTGTTGTAAAATGTTGGATGAAAACTTTGTATATAATGATATGATTTAAGGGTTACAAAACTTTTGAAATGTCTCCTAGGAAATGGAGGATTACAAAACTTTTTAAATTCTATCCTATTTAATTATAATTATTTAATACAATTAATTTAATTTAATTTATGTATTGAGTTAAATCTATTTATGACTTTGTAGGAATTATATGAAATGGGTTGCGATGAAATTTAATTATAACAAATTTAATTAAAATGACATATTTGAAATTAGATAGAATCAGTACTTGAACAAAATAGTCCAAAAATGATTCTCCCTACTAAGCCACATTTTAAGTAGTAAAGATAAAGATGAGTAACACGCTAATCTAATCTACACTCACATTTTTTGTGAGTACTTATGTTTTAACCTACTAATGTTACATGTTCAAATGTCATATTATTTATAGAAATATACACATATGATTTGCATATAATTCTCTTGTACGTTTAGTTATGGAAAGAGTGTTAAATTGATAGCTTGAAAAACCAGTGGATCGTTACTAATTAGTTATATTAATTGGCTTCATTAGTTTTAAAAAAATTCGAAGATTCATATAAATAATTGGAATCAACTCGAGAGCAACTCGAGGTAGATGGAAGTCATTGTGGACATATTTCCTAGTTTAAATATTTTTTGAGAAGCTTCTTTTGACTCAATATATTCTTATGGGGATATTAGAATATTAAGCCTAACGAACCTTAGGGTAATACCTATAAATATATATATATCTACACTAGGTATATAAAAAATGATAGGCTATATTTGTATTAAGGCATTTGTGCCTCCATTGTCTTATTTTTTAATCATCAACTCTCATTATGTTCTCTCGTGTTTTATTTTTAAACTTTATTATATATAAAGAAGTTTTTGCAATTTATTAGTTTTTATATATATGTTTGAGGATCTCAAGTTAGAAAGACGAGCCTTTACTTTTTTTTTTCGTTTTAAAAAAGAGACTTTACATTCTTGATAATATGTATGTATAACTTTTTTTTAATTTTTTTTAAATTTTTTTTTATAGATATCTAATGTAACATTAAAATCATTTAACTCAAATCCATATGAGAGGAAGGGACATTATTTATTTTTTTTACCTTACTTTGGATTTGTGCTAGATAGAATTATGTCAAAGATTCATAAATGATAAGATAGATGTTAAATTGAAAAGATGCATTTTTTTTTCTTAAAAGGTTATTTCCATATGTTCTCAAAAAAAAAAAAAAAAAAAAAAAAAAATTATTTCCTCTGAACTTTGAGCACCAAAAACATTTAAAAAAAGGAAGGAAAAAGAAAAGCATGAGCTTTTACAAATGGGAACTTTTGTTAAGTGACAACTACAGCCACACTCGTACAACTTCACGTGGCGTTCCACAATTTTATGTTTTGTTTAAGAGTTAATAATGTGCTTTATTAACTAGTTCTAAATTGTGTTGGAAGATTAGTGTTGGGTAAAAGATAAATATTCATGTGTTTGATGAACTCGTAAGTTAAAATAAACAAGAGTATTATATCTTAAAATTTCATCATTTTTAAAGAAGTATTCTGAAAATGAAACAACAATCAAATAAAAAACACACACAATTTAAAATTTATACACCCATACTCCAAGATATCCTAAACTTGAAAGTTTGATTTCCTAAAGTTTAATGTTCACACACACAAAAAAAAACATGTTCATATATAATAAAAAAGAATCTTATAAGTCCATAAGTTATAATATAGTTGAATTATTTATCCAAATGTTGTATAATATTTGAAAATAGAAAAAATGGAGAAGAGTTTGTTGGGGTGTGACTGTGAGCATATGAGTGGGAGGTGTCATTTTGGGGTCTAGTGAAGTGGAGGGGACATTGACACACTAAAATAGGAATATGCAATTTGCAAAATATGCTAATCAAATATTCCAACCAACCACCGCCACTTGCCACAATTATTGTTTTAGGCCGCCGGCGATCTCTCCGCCCACCTGCCATTCACGTGCCTTTCAATTTTTTTAAATACAAAATATTTGAAAACAAAGTTAAATTTTTTTAAAAGGGAAAACTAGATTTAAGAAATTGTCAACTATTTTTAAAGATTAAAGTTTATGTTTATTTTTTATTTTTGAATTAAATTTATTAATTGCAGAAAATATATTTTACCATCGTAACTTTTTCATTAATTATGAAAAGGAAAAAATTCAATAATAGGTTAAAATAGAAAACTAATTATAAGTCTATCCCTATTAAGATTAATTAGCAAAAGTATTTTTTGTTTAATTAAAAAAATTTGTTTTATAGTAAAAGAAAAAAAGTACCCCTCCCATTTATTCAGCACTTAAACCCATCACATGCCACGTCACCAGTTTCTTCACTAAGTTGAAGCATATCCACCAGATTTTTGTCAGAACTCCATTTGTGTCCCCGTTGAGTTTTGGTTCACATGTAGAACTGCAAATTCCAATCGACGGATCCTGCCTGCTCTTCGCGGCTTCACTTGCGAGAAATTCATTTCCGTTTTGATTGTCATATCGTTGCAACTTCCTTTTTTGTCGCGACCTTTGAGAGAATTCCGTTGGAAGAAGCGAATGTGGTATTAATGGTTACATACCGTATTATTGTCATATTTATAAATAATATTATTTTAAAAACAGTATTGTCATATACTATTTCCACCTAGTATTACTCAGAATTGCAAAATTCTCGAGCGCAAATCCTCGATCAGTTTAACCGGATCCAGCAGTTAGAGATCGAGTTTTTGGTTGTAGATCTAAAGGTTGAGAGATTCGGTGAGGTAAAATGGAGAGCAGAGTTTAGAGAGACGCTAAAGAGTTGGATGATTTTATTTTTTCGAGAGATTAGAGTTTGGATGATGTTGTAGATTTGAATTTGGATTTAATTTGGATCTCATCAGAGGGATGAAATCGGTGTTTTTGATGATTAGTGCGTTTATTATGGCATCAGCGAGACACCACGTGGCGATGGAGGTGGTGGAGGAGCATTTGGAGATGGAGTGTTTTTGTTCGGAAGGTGCAGTGGTGATGAGGATGGAGTATTTTGGTTATGCAAGATATAAGAGGGTAAAATGCAGTGGTGATGGAGAGGGACGGTTTGGAGGAGTGGCGAAAATCGAGAGAGCACGACAGAGGGATGACGGCGACGATGTGGCGTGGAGGGTGGGGAGTGGCGGCCGACAAAAACTAATGGAGCAAAACATTTAAATTCATGATCTTTTAATCATAAAACTTCATATTAATTGAGTCACATTCTTGTTGTCAATGTCAATTTTAAATGTTACATTCATAAGTTTTAGGGTTTTTTTTGCTCAATAAATTAAATTGAAAAAGTATTTACAATATTAGGCAAAGAAATATATATTTAGCAACCATAGTCAAATATATGGTATAAATAATACTTTTTATATGGTATAATTAATATTAATATTTTAATTATATTGTAGGATGAATATTACTTATATTGTATATTTGATTATAGATGTCAAATATTTACAAATTTGCCTTAATCTGTAATTATTTTGTGAAATTGGACTATCCAGCACAATTTCCCTATATAGAATTCCATTTATAATGTTTTTTTAGTACAAATTGAGGGAAAGGATTATAAATACCGACTCTTTCGAGTTCGAACTTGTGACACTAGCGTTGAACTGATTCACAACACACAGTAAAATCATTGGGCCACCGACCCTTTCGATAATGTTAATAGGCTAAGTAAATAGAATTTTAATTTTTTGTTTTGAAAAGTATATGCTGTACGGATGGAAAACTATGTGTAATATTAATTAAAAATTATACGTAATATTGATTGAATATTATAGTGAATATTTATGTTATTAATTGAAACTTATAAATACATTGATTGAAAAATAGTTTTACTCTCAAATTTGGATGAAAGTCGTTAAAATTTCGTTTAAAAAAATATTTAAATTTATAATTCTTAAAAATAAAAAATAAATACTCTCAAATTTCAAAAACTTAAAATTACCCATCACGGTTAAGTTTTGGATGGAAAATTAGGCCCCGTTTGATAACCATTTGGTTTCTTGTTTATGGTTTTTCAAATTTAAGCCTATTATCTCTCAAATTTTATACAATTTGTGTCATCCTTTCTATTCTGTATACATATTTCCTTAAGAAAGTAGGAGAATACTAACCCACTTTTAAAAACAAAAACAAACTTTGGGAAGCTACTTTTTTTTTGTTTTTAAAAGTTGTTGGTCTTCCCCTACTTTCTTAACAAAAGATGTATACATGGTAAAAATGATGACACAAATTGTAGAAAATTTGAGAGAAAATAGGCTTAAATTTGAAAAACCATAAACAAGAAACCAAATGGTTATCAAACGGGCCCTTAAAGCTTTGATTATTATTAAAAAAAATGTTTATGGTACAAATTGAGAGGAAAAAGACAACAAATCTTATATAGAGAATTCATTATTCTCAAATAAATGTGAGTCAAATACGATTCTTGAGATTGAATTTGTAATTATAGTATTATACTTGTTTACAATCAAACAATAAAATCATTACGTCATTGACCCTCTAAATAAAAAGTTAAATATTTATATGAAAAGCGTTTAATTTGTGTTATATATAATACCCTAGACCAAATTTGATTTTAGAAGTAGTACGTAGGTGAGTGAGGGATAATATATTTTCCATCTCCTCATATTGTTTTTAACTTCAAATATTTTGGTAATTACAAACCAAAAATTGCTTCCACATTTCAAAACAACGATGAGTTAACTTAAATTTTAAATATTGAACAAAACCTACGTAAATTTGTATATTTATATTATCATAAATATATATTAATACGGTTGAGTTGTTACAACATGTCTATCTATATTTATAAATTCATTCCGAGAAAATTTTAACTTTTATTTTTTTTGAAATGTATTCAATATTATTAGTAATTGAAGGATTAATGTAAGTTTGTCCTCCTAATTTAGACTAAAAAAAAAAGGTTTTCTTCGGAACAATTAATATTGAACCTAGAACAAACTTTAACCTACAATTAGGACAAAATAAAATATTTTAACCCAAATAATTCTTTAATTGAGTGATTAGGTGGTTTGACACTCGAATCTACTTTTACTTTTATATTTGAATATATATTATTTTAGCGTGTATAATATCTATCATATATCTTAAAGCCAAAAGTTTCATCATTTATAAGCATTGTTGGATATAATATAAACAACTAATAAGTCATCCAATGTGATATTTTTATCACCGCTACTCATATAATAACGTGATATATTTATAACTACAAATAACAAATAAAGTCATTCAATTTAATTCAAAAATATATATAATTAAGGTCATATTTGATAATTATTTGATTTTTTATTTTTTGTTTATTAAATTTAAATTTATTTTTACTCAAATTTTATACCATGTGACGTTCCAGATCTTTACAATGTATCCATCTTTCTTCAAAGAAAGTAGGTGGATGTTAACCAACTTTCAAAAACAAAAACAAACTTTTATAAATATATATATATTTTTTTAATTTTAGTTTGGTTTCTAGAAATATAAGTAAGATGTAAATATCTAACTAACAAAAAATATATGGTGAAATAGTTGTTGTAAGCTTAAATTTAAAAATCAAAAATAAAAAATCAAATGATTATCAAACCGGGCCTAACTTTTCAAACTCTCGATTTCGTCTTATATTACAATAATATGAAATTCATTTATGATGTTGATAAATGAACATAAGTTTTACTTCTCGTTAAAACGTTGAGTAGAAATATATAAGTTAGCCAAAGAACTACTTTTATTTTGTCAAGCATCTATATATTGTTGTTTTGTTTCTTTTATATTGTGTTCAATATAACATCACTCATCCTTTTGAATCCATGAAAGTAGATCTATATTAAAACATGTGGACCCAAACCTTTTTTTTATTATTATTATTTTATAATAATCCATTCATCAATACAATTCTACTCTATTTTAAAGTTCATTAAAATATAAATTTGATTCCTACCACTTTATTCTCTAGTTGAGTTGAATATTTATAAGATAACATTATTCTTCAAATATTTAACCACCACAAACTTATTTTTATTCAATCATGATTTTAGTCGAAATACGAGGATTTAAACTTTATAATTTTATGGTTATTAAATAAATTATAAATATAATACAGAAATTTGTCTTTCATAGTATATTTTTTTGCTCTTTATAATTATAATTATAGCACATTTTTTAAAATAATTTATTCATAACATATTTGTCCAAAATTCTTATTCTACCATCATTATACTTCTATTAGTTCAGCTGATAGACTTCTATCTGTTTAATTGATAGACTTCAATTAATTTTGTATCTCAAATGAATAAGTTCCAAAATTGCAAAATTCGTATATAATATTGTCGTTAAAATTATGTTCTCGTCTTTTTTAGGAAACTATATAATTTAAATATTTTTTTATTTAATTAGCTTGTATCAATAGCATATTCAATTTCACAAAATAATTAGAGATTAAGATAAATTTATAAATAATAATGACATTATAAATGAGAAAATGACATTATGTGAGAAGGCAGGCGGAAGGGAAGGAGTGGGGTCGGTCGCAATTGTTCAATAAGGGCGGCTCATCCCTTCTTCTCCACCAAATCCATTTTTCTGTTAAATTTTTCTACAAAAGAAAAAAAAACAAAAATCCCAAATAATCGAAAGGGTCTATAATAGTAATGGAAATGGTTTCCCTAATCTTAATCTTCTTGATTACTTGACTGAAAACAATATTTAAACATTTTAATCCCATCATGACCGTCACTACATTTTCTTAATCCGAAAAACACGAGCAATCACGATGACCCATTTTCAAAATATCATTTTATCCGCTAATGGAATCAACGACCCCACTTCCTGTTTTCTTCTCGATCGTGATGGGTTTTCATTTCCCCCCAAATTTGACTTTTCTGCAACTGGGTTTCATTATTTAATGGACACCCATTTGGTAATGTGTTCAGATCTTTGTTCTTGCTTCTTCTTCTTCTTCTTCTTCTTTTCTCTCTATTTGTTGCGCTTTGAGTTCGAAGTTGAGTGATGGAGGCTACTCTCAAGGATGTCTGTGGAGATGACTGCGCTTCTGAGGATCAGCTCGTCACTCCATGGACTTACTCTGTTGCTAGGTAAATTTGGGTTTTCCTCTTTTTTTTTTATTTTAATTCCACAATATTTGAGGTGGGGTTGTGATTCTTGGAATATTACTGTTCCTTGTACGATACATGGAGGATTCCGTTCTTCAATTCTAAACATGTCTTGTATTATGCCTTCAACGCATTAGTGTCATGCGATTATTCCGTCTATCCGCGTTGCACGTCCGCATTTCGCATTTTGCTTTCTGCAACGCATTCTCTATTTAGTTTACGCACCCTGTAATTAGAGTTTGATGAGAGTGCATATCTAAGCCCGAATTAAACTCTAGCCGTTTATGATATTCATTACTCTGTAACTGTAAATCGTCTCGTCTGAATAATAGACTAGTTAACACAACGTTAGTGAACCGCGTAAATTACCTGTGTCGTTTTCTTCTCCTTCTTTCACGTTATCGTATTTATCTGTTTCCATATCTACATAATCGATTTTTGATTGCCGTTTTCATAACAAGTGAATTCTTTTGATGTAGTGGCTATTCCTTGCTGAGGGATCCCCACCATAACAAGGGGCTGGCATTTACTGAAAATGAAAGAGATTCTCATTATTTGCGGGGGCTTTTGCCACCTGCCATTGTTACTCAACAACTTCAGGTTGCTACTACTACTTATGTACCATTTTGTGTTTTCTTTGGTGATCTTTTTTTTTTTATTAGAAATCAGTGACGGTCGGATATAACTTACGGCCGGCTCGACTATTATCACTGCATATACTATGTGTCCCTCCCTACAATATTTTCAATTTAACAACATTTGAGATTCGAACCTATAACCAACTGATTACTAAGTGTATAGAACTATTACCGGTTACACTTCGTGATGATGGTTAGTGATCTTGTTTTTTATGTACATTTTCGTGATGTTTTCTTACATTTGTGATATCAGGAGGAGAAGTTGATGCAGAATATTAGGCAATATCAACTTCCACTACAAAAATTCATTGCCATGATGGAGCTTCAGGTTCTGACTTTAACTACTATAGTCCTCTGTTAACTTTGCTGTTTTAGTTTTATCTTTTGATTAGCTGAATTAGTGAAAAAGATTAAGCTAGTGGCTCAACTATTCTTACGGCTTGTTTGATTACCTTTTTGTTCTGTTTTTTAAAATTAGCAAATTGTTTTGGTAAGTTTTTCACCTCTTTAAACACACAATTCCTTACAAAAATACATTTGAACTATAAGCAAGTTTCTAAAATAAAATCAAGTTTTTAAACAACTCTTTGTTTGGTTTTCAAAAAGCTGACTTGGTTAAATGTTTAAAAAAGTAGGTAGTAGGGAAAGAAAATCATAGAGAAGCAGTGTTTATAAGCTTAATTTTCAATAATAGAAAACCAAAACAAAATGGTTACTGAATGGGGTCTTGCATTGAGTTTTCACAGATCATGTGTATTTCTTTCTTTTGTTGTATATGATTGGCTGGATTTATTCTATATATGTCAATTATGATTTATTGGAGCTTGTAATTCTATATACAGGAAAGAAATGAAAGGCTGTTTTACAAACTTCTTATTGACAATGTCGAAGAACTGCTTCCTGTTGTCTACACTCCCACAGTTGGTGAAGCTTGCCAGAAGTATGGAAGCATCTTCAGGCGTCCTCAGGGTCTTTACATCAGTTTGAAAGAGAAGTAAGGATGCCCTTTTTTTTAACTTCATGTGTTTATAACTTTCAAGGCTCTGTAAATCTTATGTCACCGAATCGTGCAGGGGTAAGATTCTCGAAGTATTGAAGAATTGGCCCGAAAGGAACATCCAAGTAATTGTCGTGACTGATGGCGAGCGTATTTTGGGTCTTGGTGATCTTGGTTGTCAGGTAGTACCTATGGAAATATCCTCTGATGAATTAGACCTACATTACTAACAGATTTACTGATTTTTATATGAGTTGATTGGATGTTGTAGGGAATGGGAATTCCAGTTGGGAAACTTTCTTTATACACCGCACTTGGAGGAGTTCGCCCTTCTGCAGTAAGGATTTCCACTGGAAACTTTCTCCACACAGTTGGATTGAAAATCACTTAACTCGTTTAGCTTAATTTAGAGCTTTGAATGACATTCTTCATTTCAGCTAATACTACATTTTCTTGATAGTGTTTGCCTATTACGATTGACGTCGGGACAAACAACGAGAAATTGTTGAATGATGAATTCTACATTGGACTTAAACAAAGGAGGGCAACTGGAGAGGTCAGGAAGCATTTTTATCTCGCTTTTGGCTAGTTTAAGTACATTGAGTTATTTCAAGTTTGTGAGCTTAAAAAGAAACTCAATGTATTTTGCCTATGTTCGATGCAGGAGTACTATGATCTTCTACATGAGTTTATGACGGCTGTTAAGCAGAACTATGGGGAAAAAGTTCTTATTCAGGTTAGAACATGGTATTTATATAGTCATCGGTATTTGAGGTTTGAATCTATACTTACTGGTTCTAACTGAAACCTCCAGTTTGAAGATTTTGCCAACCACAATGCTTTCGAGCTACTGGCCAAGTATCGTTCATCTCATCTAGTCTTCAATGATGATATCCAGGTATGTGGTGATATAAATTTGCTATCCAACATTTAGGATGTCTTCAAAATTTTCTTATGCATACTCATTTTCTTGTTTCAGGGGACAGCGTCTGTCGTTCTTGCGGGAGCCATTTCTGCCCTGAAACTCATTGGCGGTACCTTGGCTGATCACACTTTCTTGTTCCTTGGTGCTGGGGAAGTAAGATCTCTCCTTCCATATCTCCATCCCTCCCTGTATTTTTGTAAACTTTTGTCGTAAATGGTCCGGTTTTGAAAAACGCTATCATATCCGCTTATTCCCACTCCTCACAGTCACACCCATGTTCAAATATTCTTAAATATTTTTTTTGGTTTGGCTGCAGGCTGGAACTGGTATTGCAGAGCTTATAGCTCTTTATATATCAAAACAGGTACTTGTCCAAGCTATATAAAACATTAATGGATTACAATCAAATTCCATAACTTATGTCTCTTATATTTTATCTTCTTTTTTTGTTCTTTCAGACAAATGCTCCAGTTGAGGAGACCCGCAAGAAGATCTGGCTTGTCGACTCGAAGGTAGTAGAATGTATAATCAAGCTGTTGACATAGTTATATCTTTATGTGTTAAGGTCATTGGCTTCTTGCTTCAAACATAAAATGAATGATGTTCTTGTAGGGATTAATTGTCCACTCCCGTAAGGACTCACTTCAGCACTTCAAGCAGCCATGGGCTCATGAGCATGAGCCTGTTAAGGATTTATTAAGTGCGGTCAAGGTGTGAACTACTCCCTTTTTTAGTTTCAAATACATCTGTTAATCTCGCAATGGTTCGATGCCTCGATGTCGCTCACCTGATTTTCACCATTTTAGGTAATTAAGCCAACCGTTTTGATTGGATCATCCGGAGTTGGAAGAACTTTTACGAAAGAAATCGTTGAGGCCGTGTCTGCCATCAATGAGGTTCTTTCTTCTTCGACGCATTCATAAGCACATTTACTTATTCGGTTCATGCTTGGAAAGAATTTTTTAAATAGGATATGACAACATATTCTTATTACTTTGTCGAATTGTTATGCAGAAACCTCTTATTATGGCTCTTTCCAACCCCACGTCTCAATCTGAATGCACTGCTGAAGAGGCTTACACCTGGAGTGAGGTATATAACAAACATGACATTCTTGAAGCCAAAGTTTTATCTCTTTCTTTTTTCCTGGAACATTTCTATTTACTTTGCTTTTGTATGCAAATTGAAGGGTCGTGCGATATTTGCTAGCGGAAGTCCATTCGATCCCGTTGAATACAATGGGAAGACCTTCGTTCCTGGACAGGTTTTATTATTATTATTATTTTTTACTTTTTCATTATGTTGGATGATTTACTCTTCAGTACTGTTGTCACATATCAAGAGCTTACATTTTGAACTTGACAAATCTCTAATCAGTCCAACAATGCTTACATATTCCCTGGGTTCGGTTTGGGTGTCGTGATGTCTGGAGCAATTCGTGTGCACGACGACATGCTTTTGGCTGCCTGTAAGTAGGATTGTTAAATGTAAATAGAATTCAACAGTCATCAAATATATTCAGACGTACTTCACTATTAGACTACTAATTTCAGCTCATGACCTGAAGTCTAAACATATCATAAACGCAATTTATGAACTTACTGATAACAACAATTCTTAAACAACAATGTAAGATCTTTAAACAACGGTACCCCGAATGATTATTATTTCGCCTTTGCCACTCCAGCTGAATCGTTGGCTGCTCAAGTCTCTGACGAGAACTACGAAAAGGGAATGATCTTCCCGCCCTTCACTAATATCCGAAAGATCTCAGCTAACATTGCAGCTAAAGTGGCTGCCAAGGCATATGAACTGGGTGAGACATTTTCCTTGATTATGTTGTTGTTCTTGTAGTTGAGGATGATTCCCTGATTTAAATCCTATTGCCCCGTTTTTATGTACTCTCCAGGCTTGGCGTCCCGTCTCCCACACCCTGCAGATCTTTTCAAGTATGCTGAGAGTTGCATGTACAGCCCCGTCTACCGAACCTACCGATAAATGTAACAAGGTCTCGTGGTGCCGTCTTTCCTTGAAAGCTTTTTATGGAAGCTCTGTGATGCATATGGTGTGTGTGGTTAGAGGGCTTGAAGTCTTCCCAAAATCTTTACTAGCATTGATGTAATGTTTGTTATGTTTTTCCTTCATAAGTGAGCTTCTTTGTTAATGGAATAAGCTTTTATTAAACTTCCGAGTGCTTCAATTCCTACTAATTTTAGTATTACCGGCAATGGCAAAGCTTTGATTTGTTTGAATATGTTCATCTTTAGGTTGTGGTTGGGAATGAATATGAAGGAAGAAGTCTTTTTAATAACAAAAACTATTTTACCGAATGGGTTAGTGGTGCAATGGTTTCATTGTTTGGTTGTTAAACAGTTCAATACTAGCGTTACAGGTTTGATCCCTAGAATCTGTATTTACAGTCTTCCTCCCCCAATTTTGACTAAAAAAAAAAATCATAACAAAAACTATTTTTGCAAATAAAAAAATATAATTCAACTGTCATTAAATATACATCTGAATCTTACCTACCTCATTTGTAATGCTAAAAAAAATGTTACATAAAACTGTTAATACTTGAAAAGATTGTGATCTATATCCAAAAAAAAAAAAAAAAAAAAAAAAAATAATAATAACAATAAATAAACAAGTTCACTCTTTAGGGTAGGGTGAACATTGATTGGGTTGGGTTGGGTTGAAGAGATTTTCAATCCAACCCAACCCAACCCTAGAGTTTAGGAGCCGTTTGTTTGGCATATTTATTAGGATTTAGTTTTATGACTTATATTGAGTAGTTAAAAATTGAAAGTTGTAGCAAAGAAACTCATTTGGATGTAGTTTTTATATAGAGGAGTTAGAGTCAAAACATTGTTTAGATGTAGATTTAAAATAAATAGTTATTTTTAGTAGTTAAAAAAGAAATGATTAAAAATGAATAGTTAAAATGGGTTTTAGCAGGAGTACCAAAGTAGCAAAATATTTACAATTCTAGGCAAAAACACCAAAAATTAGCAATTCTAATTTTCGTTTAAACATTTATAATTAAACAATAATATTGAATTACAACAATATCCTCATTTTATATCCCATGATTTGTGCTCATCATTTTATACCAAAAATGTCTAGATTCATTATCAAACGTTCGTTCATCTTCTCTACAATTCAAACGCCATTGACGATTTCACAAAGATTTCGGGCTGAAGACGACGGAACAGAAAACTCATTCCGGTGAAAAAATCTATCGTCGTTTCGAAATCTACATACGATAAGTGTTGTTCGCGTAAGATTATAAACGGTATAGTTCTCTCTGTTGATTCTTCAATTCGTCGTCTCCGTTCTTTACTCGATTCGTTTCTATCCAATAAACTTTTGAACTTTAAGCTTGCTGATAAGGTATGTTTTGTTTCGATTTTATTGTTGTTTTGGATTATAGGGTTTGTGAATGTGGTTTTCGATTTTGAGATTTTAGAGTTTTCGATTCTGTGTAGATTTGAGAATTTTGGAGTTTCTGGTGCTCTGGACTGTTTGGGTACAAATTTCTAAGTTTTGTTAAATTCATGTATTGTATATTATGCACGTAATGTATCGATTTCTATAGACTGTTTGTGTATCGATTCGTGGGTTTTGTTATTGGAGTTTCTGATTTTTCGTTTGTGATTCGACGATTTTAAGGTTTTCGATTGAGTTGTGTACTTTTTGTGTGTCGAGTTATGTACTGTATATGTAATTGTATGCTTATGTATGGTATTATCGGTGTTACTGTTTTGATTTTGAATTAAAGAGTATTATTAAATAAAACAACATCACGGACCGAACACATTGTGTGTACCGTATTAATGTGTGCTATTAATTTGTTCTGATTGGTTTATTATACTGTATTACTCTTTATTTTGATATTTGACATGAA
>JBBMEF010034242.1:0-15263 GCA_037832685.1 Sicyos baderoa | reverse complement strand
TCACAAAATAATTACAGATTAAGGTAAATTTGAAAATATTTGACATCTATAGTCAAATATACAATATAAGTAATATTCATCCTACTGTAAAATTAAGATATTAATATTAATTATACCGTATAAAAAGTATTACTTATACCATATATTTGGCTATGCCGGCTAAATATATTTTTTTTTTGCCTAATATTGTAAATATTTTTTCAATTTAGTCTATTCATGCAAAAACCCCAACTTTATATTTATATTTTATATTTTAAACTGTCAAATTGTATAGAGTAAGAAAATAAAATGTACAACCTTTGGGAAATATCATTGGCAAATGTATGTTAAATTGCAACTTTGGGATGTATGTCCATTTGGTTGTTATATCTTGATCTATATATATATATCCATTCCTAAATCTATATATTTTTTTAAGTGACCAGTTATTATTTAAATTTATTGATTTATTAATGATACATTAAGATTTAGGGTTGCTTTTGAGTGTACATATATTATTATAATATAGTGGATGAAAAGTTGATATATTAGTTTCTAAGTGCATTTATTTTGTTTGAACATTTGTGTACCCTCCCTACATATATTGAAAAGCAAGCAATTCCCAGAAATGCCATACTCTCCAACAAACATCTTCTCTCTTCAATAATGGCCTAAAATCTTACTTTCCCTTTTCCTTGACCATTTGCCCATTTGCCCATTCACTTTTTTTTTTTTTTTTTTATTTTGAAAAAGAACGAAAATCTCAATAACAACCAACCATCAACTTCAAACAATCCAACTCCAAAACGGAGCCAATAATAGAGAAGAGATATCCCTCTAAAAGCCCTCACTATCCTCCACAGAAGAGAAAAAGGGAATCGAGCTAAACCTCATAGGAAGCGTTTGGGGTATCTCTAACCACTTTTGAAACCTCTAACCAATTAGAACTAATTAATCAAATCTAATTAAGAACAAAATTAGAAGTGTAATTTACCTTTTTTTGTTTCCTTTTAACAAATCACATGTGATCATCTTATGGGATATTTAAGTGAAGCACATTAGGTTAAAATCACTCTTAATTATTTGAAATTTGATTGATTTATAATATTAAACAATCAACTCAAAGAGGATTTACAGCCCACTCCAACCAAATTATCCCTTCAAAGCCTGTTGATTTAGCTTCTTAAACAAATATTGTAACCTAAGGTGTTCTGTATACTTATTTATCAATGAAAGCTTATCAATTTCGAAAATGTGTATAGCTTCAAGCAAGGTTTTGCCCTATATATATAATTGATGACGTCT
Organism: Sicyos baderoa; assembly: GCA_037832685.1. Lineage (NCBI taxonomy): Eukaryota > Viridiplantae > Streptophyta > Magnoliopsida > Cucurbitales > Cucurbitaceae > Sicyos > Sicyos baderoa. The sequence goes on along the minus strand of JBBMEF010034242.1, from coordinate 13,979 downwards.
ATCTCTATTACATTTTTATTTAGTACAATTGGAAGAGATATCATAAATCATAAATAAAGGGTGTCAATACTCTCGAATAAATGAGAGCTAAATATCAATTTCTAAAATCAAACTTATGACCGTAATATTGAATTCGATTACCACTTATACAACTTTGGCGCACAAAAACTACCAACCCAAAGTCTTTTCTAACCAACCAAATTTGTGATCCAATTATAAAACCCACTCCAAATCCATCTAAGATGTGGAGATTTCTTTTTTAAAATGTGATGTGACAACCATATCTTCTAAGTTTCCAACCCAATTTGTTTTACATATTGTTTTAAACATTTTAATCGAAATTTATATCATCTATACCATGTTGTGATGAAATATATATATATGACCATTTTTTGGATGATTCTTGGGTCTAAAATAAATCTATATATTAAGATTGAATTCAACATTATATGTGACATTCAACATAAGGAGTCAATATTATGTCAACTAGTTAAATTCAACTTCGATTGGATATTGTAGCCTCAATGAGTTGAATATATATATAGAGAGAGAGGGAGAGAGAGCAATATTTAGGTCATGCCCGGCATGATCTAAATAATAATGCTCACATATGTGACTCAATATGAGCCACAAACTCTTTTTCTTTTTTTTTTTCTGTTTTTATTTCTTGTACTTAACATAAAGTAACATGTGGTTAATATTAGTGGACATTATTATTTAGGTCATGCCCGGCATGACCTTAATATTTCTCATATATATATATATATTAAGATTGAATCCCCACTTCTAAATATTATTGTGCATTTTTTTTATTAATTGAAAAATTCAGAGACAAATAATAAAATGTTAACATGTCATGTGTTGTGTTATACTACATACACCAAGTCAATAGGATAATGACAATAGACAGAGAGAGAAAGTCATTAAAAAAAAAAAAGAAAGGAGAGAGAAAGTAGGAAATAGGTGTAGCATACGTGTCGACAGATGATTCGTTAAGATTCTGACATTTTGGTCTGATAAATATGGGCCCACTTGGATTTCTCCAACTGTCATCACTAATCGACACGTCTACACCGAATATATCTCTTTTTTTTCTTCTGAATTTTATATATAGATTTCTTTCGAGTTATTTCAAAAAAAAAAAAAAAAAAAATCAAGTTTCTGATATTCTTTTCCCAAAAAAGTTTGGGAAATTTGCATGTATATTATAATAATGCAAAAAAATTACATAAATAGCAAAAAAAAATGAAAATATTTATAAATATAACAAAATCAGATTTTATAGACTCCATCAATAGTGTCTGACAGAGGGGATCAATAGTGTCTGATAGAGTTTATTAATAGTATCTGATAGAGTCTATCAATAGTATCTGATAGAGTCTATCAATAGTATCTGATAGAGTCTATCAATAGTATCAATAGTATCTGATAGAGTCTATCAATAGTATCTGAAAAAAATTTACAATATTTTTAAAATGTTGCTATAATTTTAATGTGGGGTAGGGAATTTGCTATAGAGTGCAAATTCCGAAAAAGTTTTTTTATTTTTTTTTGTTATTTAACAAACTTGGTTTGAGTTTTTTTAATATGAAATTTATAAATTAAACCTTCCACTTTAAAAATTTTATTTTTTTGTCAATGGATATACATAATATTTTTTGAATGCAATAATTAGTAACCAACTAATTATTATGTGGTATATAATGGTATTAGAGTAATACTTCTTTTCATTTATATAAATATACCAAACACATCACAAAAAATTTAATATTTTATCAAACATAAAAATTCAAATGAATGAACTTTTTGTAAAAAAGAAAAGAAAAGAAAAGAAATTGATTTATTATAGATTTATTAAGCACAAAATTGAATATATTCATAGACCTGCACTTTTAAAAGTTAAAAACTTACAAACTTCAAACTTAAGGATCATGTAATTTAGCTTTTTTTTTTAGTTTAACAAAAATATTTGGAAAGATTAGGAGGTTAATTCACTATTTATGAAATAAATTTAAGAAAACAATCATGAAAAATTCAGATTCATAACAGGGATCTTTGATGAGCAAAATGAAAAATAGTGGTGAAGATTAAATTGTTATAAAACCTAAGCTACAAAAAGAAGAATATTATAGGCAAAAAAAAGAGGAAATTGTGGTTTAGGTTAGCTGATTAATTACGATAATTCCATATTACTAGGGATCGAACTTGATTTTGATTCGGGTACTTATTTGGGAATAACCTCTCATGCGAAGAGAAAGAAAAAAAAAAAAAGAGATGTTTGCGAATTTGAAAGCAAAAGTGGGGAGTTGTCTTGAGAAGTGGAAAATGTATGATGCTCATAAAAGTTGTTGTTCAGGCAATCCCGACCTATACCATGAGCTGAGAAATCATCATGGGGTAGCTCAATTGGTCATAGAAGGCTTTGAGGTGCATACCTAAGAATTAATTTCAAATTAATACATACGGGTTTCTTTGACACCCAAATATTGTAGGGTCAGATATGTCCCGTGACATTAGTTGAGGTGCGCTTGTGCATGCAAGCTGGCCCTCATACTCGGTGCTCATTCAAGAATTAGGTCTACAACTTGCAAAGTTTTTTTAAGGTGGTGTTCTGTTGGAAGACCTTCTCCCAACTCTTGAATTAGATACATGAGTGTATAGCACGCCAAGTATTTTGGTGGAATCTGATACTTCAATGGTCATTAATACGATCAATGGAGATTAGTTTTTGTCACATTTCTAGACTTTGTAATTTTGTTGCTCATGCCTGGGCCAATTCGTGGCAAGTTGATATTAACTTTTGTGTGGACCATGTTGTTTTTGGACTCCTTTTGGTGGGATATCTCCTCATTTTTTCTACTATTTTGGAGGATTGTGATGATTGGGTTTTCCATTAATGCATTATTGTTTGGTTGGTTTCAAAAAGAAAAAAAAAAGAGTACATTGTAGGGAAATATATGAGTGTCCGAGTGAGGTTACAACATTTTGATATTAAAGAAATTCACAAAAAAATTAATTCTTAAATAAATAAACATCATAAATTAAACTCACAACCTTTTGATTTTTTAAAATTATTTTGACTACTAGGCAACTCGGTGATTTAAAAATTGATTTGATGGTCAAAAAAGTTTTGAGAACAAAAAAAGTTATAGGTTATCTATAGTTTCTTAGGAATTTTATCGACACTCTATAGAGTAAGATAGTTGAAGTGTGCGTAAACTAGTCCGAATAATCCTAATTAATAAAATTAAAAATTAAAAAAATAAATAAAAGAGAGAGAAAGAAGATGTAGCATCAAAAACTATATATCAAACTATCCTTGTGAAATTAAGTGCGTGAAGAAACAAAGAGGTTAGATAATGGCACATTTTCAATTATCTGCCTCACTCTCATTTGGATTGAAGCAGCAAGCTCAATCTGAATGCTGAAGTAATTTTTTTTAACCGGAAATCTGTGCTTCGTTTCTTAGGGCACCATTGGCGTATTCTAGTTTAAGCGTTTTCTACCGGCCACGAAAAACAAGTATGCCTTGGAGTATGTAACCTCAACTGCTGGGCTGCCGTCTTAAACTAGTCTGTCTTAAAACCTCAGCTTCCGCCTCAGCCATGGGATCGTCTTCTTTTTCGCCTTCCTGCTCCTCGGCTAGTTTCTTCCTGTGCAGTTCCTCAACAGCCTGCATGGTCGCTTGATTCTCGGCCTGAATCCGTTGCATTTCTTCCTCTTGTTGCTGCCTTTCAAACCATGTATCTGCATCCGCCCAAACTAAAATATGGAAAGAAACCAATTATTTAGTGACCATTATGACAAGAGGGAAAAACTCACTCCCCCATATCTATTTACAAGACAAGTAAAAAAGTTAATATAATTACCATCAGTTAAATTTATAGATTGATTGGTGATATAACAGATTCAACATTAACTTTTTTTTTGGGTTGATCGGTGATTTAACATGATTCAACAATGGCAAAGTAGGAGTGAGAATATGAAGCTCCAACCGGAACCTCAAACTCAACCTCAAGGGAAGGAGTAGATGTCTTAACGACCGAGAGCTAGGCGCTCTTTTAGGCGAAAATGGACTAAACCATCAGCCTGCTAACTTGATAGATGGCAATACTTAATTTATTGCCGTATCAAAACTAAAAAGAAATCAGCAACCAAGGCGGGTGCCTTAAAGAACATATCCAAAGTCTGCATAAATCCTAAAGCGACCAAAAAGTAATTTCTAAGGATTTTTTTTGGAAGCCGGGAAATCGAAGTTTCGCTTTACTATGCCCAGGGTAACTACGCATGTCTTTAGGTCAGGTAGAGAGAGACATCAGACCCTAATAATTGAACTCATTCCCTCCAACCATTTTACGATTCTCGACTCCTTTATTGATCACTAGGCGAACTCACAATGGTTAAGTGTATAACTACTTGAAAACTGTTGAGCAGCCACATAACTATATAAGACTCTCGATCAATTCTCGAAAAGAGAAAAATTCACTTTCTCAGTTTCTTGTTATCATATGTCATTTCCTTTCCTCTCTCTGCTTTGCTTATATTTTGAGTACTTGAGTTGAAATCGAATGATAAAACAGATGGTCTAAAATTTGTAGTGCACAACCAAAATATTAGAAGGAGAATGAAAATTGAACATACAAAATTTCACCAAAGCATCCCGCCATAATTGTATCCATTACAACGAAAGAATTGCATAAATTCTTCGAGTCCAACTACAAGCATGAAATTAAAGCATAGTAGTAGTAATTACAGCATGAAAAATTCAGCTGGTTTAAAATTTGTATTGCACAAACAAAACATTTTATTTTTTGGGGGTGTTTGTTTCCAGATTTAAGGAGGATTTACCAACTCCTCCTCGAAAACCTACAACCAAACGAATTTTTATCTCTTCCTCCTTTTTTTACTTTTGAAAATAACTCTTCATTTTTAATCAATCAAGATAACTCATTTTTAATCATTCTCTTTTTAACTACTCAAAAGTCAAAATAACTACTATTTTTAAATCTCATCCAAACAAGATTTTGACTCTAACTCCTCTATACAAAAACTACATCCAAACAAGTTTTTGGCAACAACCTCAATTTTTAACTACTCAAAATAACTCTTCAATATAACTCCTCAAGCTAAATCCTCCTTAAATACGGTAAATAAACACCCTAACGACATTTGGATGTCAAATAAAATCTTAGGAAATTAATTCTCCATCATATTGAACCCTTCTCTTAGTTCACAAGACCTCCACTAATTCGCTCCACTATGTTTATAACACTAACAAACCGTATATTTTTTTTTGAGGTAACCACACCCGTCTCTAGGCTAGACACAAGAAGATATCAAAGGAACGGAGATTCAGGAAGTGACAAGTGAGTCTTGAACCTGGTACCTTTGAGTCTCAAACCTCGGAGCAGACCTTGAGTACATTTGAGAGTGCAAGAATGAAAATTGAACATTCAGAATGAAACACACTAAAAATCACCAAAACAGCCAGCCATCATTGTACCCAATACAAGGACAGAGAATTGCACAAATTCAATTCCGAGTTCACAATCATGAAATTAGAGCACAGTAATCAAATACGCCTTAGAATTACAAATACAGGGGAACCAACAGAGGATAAGAATTAGGGTTCAAAGAAAGGGGGAACTTACTAGGCTGTGCGGCCCATCCTTGTTCGCCGCCCTTGATACGCTCGGGGAGGGCATAGTTGACGGTGAGGACACGGCCGTAGAGCTCAGCGCCGTCGACGTTATCCATGGCGGCGGACGCGTCTTCCTTTTCCAGGAAAGTGACGAATCCGAAGGAACGGTGCTTCTGAGTGGCTTGATCCAATGGAGTCTTGACGTCTTTGATGTCGCCGAAGGGGATGAAGGCGGCGTGGAGAATGGACTCGTTCACTTCCTCCGATAGACCGCCGACGTACAGAGTGTTTTTCTGTACTGCCGCCGCCATTGGAGAGGTTTCTCTCTGTTCTTTCTTCTTCTTTTCTGTAATTCTCTCTTTTTCTTCTCGTCGTTTTTGGGCTTATTGGGCTTTAAGAGCTGTTGGGCCTAAAACACTTCTAAAAGCTCGTGGGTTATTCTCGTAATTAATCATCTTTTTTTCCTTTTTCGAAATAGAGAAATTATACTATAAATGTGAATTGCATCTATTATCATCTCGTAATTAATCATCTTTTTCCAACTGACGTTTGCTGCCAGCGACGTGGGCAATTCTGCACTTCTTTTTTTTTTTTTTTACATTTCCATCTTTTAAATTTTATAATTTATTTAGCAGATTAAATTCTGATTTTTTTAATTTTATAAATTCGAATTTTACCTAATATATTGGATGGATTGGTCTTAATCTACACTTTATTTTATATGAACACAATATAATCACTCAAATTAATATTTATTCTAAATTTTATTTTAAAAATCGTATATCAATCAATAAAATATTGAAAAGATAATAACTCGATCTTATAAACAAAAAATAACCTGAGTTCAATTCTATGTTTTGAATAGTTGCTGAGCCAAAAACAAATATGTAAAATCTTGTAAAAGAATTAAAATTCAAAATTAACTTGTCATCCCATATGTAGTTATGAAAATATTCTCAAACTCACAAAAAAATAAAAACATTAAAAAATTGCTCCACATACATCGGTAATTAACTTTCATATTATTTTAGAATAGTTATCTATATAATTAACTATTCCAGAAAAGAAATTAAGAATTTGAATGTGAGATATAATAAGAAGGAAAAAATTGCTCGATGATATTTTTACAATTTTATGAGATGATAACTTGATTTCGAATTTTAACGTTCCATTAAGATTTTAAATATTCTTTTAGCTCAATTATTATTGAAGAATATAAGTGAATTTATGCCAATTTTTGTTGACGAGTACACATTTTTATGGTTGAATTATTATTTTTGTTAATATTTTATTAATTGAATTTAATATGTTGTATTTTATTAGCTAATATATAATTTTTAAAATAAAATTTAGAAAAATATTGAAAAGTAATGAACTTACATTAAAAAAGAAAATCAAAATTTATTAAAAAAAAAAAAAAAATTATAAATTAAGAAGAAAATCCATGTCACTAACTAAATTGAAAAAGAAAAAATCCCTTAAAAAATGGAGAAATTTGCAAACTAAATAGTAAATAAATAAAAAATAAAAAAAAGGCCTGGGCAGCAACGGCTTGCTGCCCAGGCAGCTTCTAAACAATCCTCTTATCATTAATACGGAATATATGTTATAAATAAACATTCATTACAATTTGTACTATATTACTAATACTAGCTAGTATTATATGAAAGTATATGACGATACTCATCAATATTAATGACTAGTGTATTTGTGAAAGTTTCTAACTACTATTGAAAATATAGTTGATAACTTCATTAACTTTAAATCGCGTCCCGTACTTCAAAGAATGTGAGATATTGTATTTGTTTAGCATTCAATAAATTATTTGATCATTTTTTTAAAATTCGAGATCTTGATCATTAGGTCTACAATGATGCCGTTGAGCAACTACTCATGTAGGCGACATCCAATTCATTATATGTAGGCTTTTAAATGTTTATCTATAGAATATTCTACTACAAGGAAAAAAAAATAATAATTAGATAAAATGTTTTCACTTTAAAAAAAAAAGACTGATAAATGTGATTTTAGACGTTCCAAAATTATTTCAAAATATAACCTTATAATATCCTTACTCAATTTCTTGCCGTTCAAAGCTTTTTGGACCAAATAAGCTACATGAACCATCCAATGAAACAATGGAAATAAAAAGAGACAAAATCCATCCTCCCAATCATGGTCTAAACTTTTCTTTTTAACAATTTTTAAGACTTTCTAAGAAGCAAAAAATATGACCAACTCTCTCAATTCAACAAGTCAAACAGCCTTTCAATGGCATTGCAATCACTTTTTACTCAAATATAACCAGCCAAGTACTGCAGAAACACCAAGTATTGCAACAGGACCTGCCCAGTATTTCTTTGTCAATGCCTGAACCTGATCTGCGTAACCATCAAGTTGCTTTGTTTCGGGTTTTGTTTCGGGTTCTGGGCTTGCAGATGCATCAAGCTCGCCGATACAGAAGCTCTCCATCAGCTCTCTGGCGTCTTTGCTATGACCAGCATCTTCAAAGTCATCTGTGGCATCTCGGCCTTTGATGGGAAAAAATATATATGTCACCGTTCAGATTTGGGAGAAAAGTGTACATTACAAAGTACTAGCATACCGGTTGCAGCAACAATAACATCATCTCCCCCGGGATGTTCGTCCAAATATGTCGTCACATCATATACCTAGGAACGATAACGCATTTTAGAGAAATGTCAGAATGCATCCGCTCGAACAAAATACGGCAAATGATAACACCGTAACCGTTAAGGGAGGTGGAGGAATTGTAGAATAGGGTCGATGGAGAATAGTGTGGACAAAGAATTGGTCAAGAGAGTCTCACGAAACCAAAAGATTATGAGTGGGGTCACCTATCTAAAAATTAATTTTTTATGAGTTTACTCGACAATCAAATATTACAGAGTCAACTAGGTTGTCGCGTAAGCAAACCTAAACAATCACACATATAAAAAAAAAAATCTATTTTTTCACAAGAGTGAGCCATGTTGTTGGGTTTCAATCCATCCAAATTTTTGGGTTGATCGGTGGTTTAACATAATTCAACACATATCTTATTCAAGTAAGTTCATTGTAATGAAACAAATACTTAGTACTTAGTAGTAAAGTAAGATATTTCAGGAAGAGTGGAGAAATTCAAGCCAATGCACTTTCACACATCTAAACTCTCAACCTCTATACCAAAAATCCAAACAGGACTTTAATTAGACTCGCGTCTTGAACATAATCAATAGCAAGTATCAAAATCAACAGTTTACTACCAGAAATCATCACATCTGAATATGATAAATCAAGACCTCGTTTGATAACTATTTCGTTTTTGGTTTTTGAAATTTAAGCCTAGAATGACTACTTTTTTTTTTTTTTGAAAGCCTAGAATGACTACCTTATCATGTACTTTTTCTTACTTGGATATCTACATCTCACCTATATTTGTATAAATTAAATCAAAATTTGGAAACAAAAAAAAGTAGCTTCAGCTTGTTTTTGTTTTTGAATGTTGGTTTGCATTCACATACTTTCTTAAAGAAATATGAAAACATTGTAGGAAATGTGGAACACATCGTAGGAAAATATGAGTAAAAGAATAGACTTAAATTTCAAAAACCAAATAGTTAGGCCTTGTTTGATAACCATTTGGTTTTTTGTTTTTGGTTTTTAAAATTTAAGCCTATTCTCACTCAAATTTCCTACAATGTGTTCCACCATTCCTATAATATATCCAACTTTCCTTAAGAAAGTAGGTGAATACAAACCAACTTTTAAAAACAAAAACAAACTTTTAGATGCTATGTTTTTTTGTTTTCAAATTTTGGTTTGGTTTCAACAAATATAGGTGAGAGGTAAATATCCAAGTAACAAAAAACATATGGTAAGATAGTTGTTATAGGCTTAAATTTCAAAAACCAAAAATAAAAAACCAAATGGTTATCAAACCGGGCCTAAAATTTTCCAGTTCATATCTCATCATCAAAATTCAAAAAAAAAAACTCAGCCAATATTCAGCAATATCAGAATTCTAACAGCAACCAATGAAACTACAGCCTCAACTCCCCATCCCCCAACCTAACAACGCAATAAACAATAGCAAAAATCAAATTCAGTCCACATCTCAAAGGCGTAACCAAGAATTCCAACCAAAATCTCATAGAATCACAAATAGAACAGAATCGCCACAATCATAACGCGAAAAAAACGCAAAAACAAGATTTCGCATGAATCATAGAGCAAAACGGATGGAAAAAACGGCATGAACAGTATCAGAGACGTACCTTGCCATCGATGATGATCCAACAGTCATCGTTGGAACTGTGCTGTGAGACTTCTTGAGTGGAATAGAGAGCCGAAATGCTCGGCATCGATTCCTTTTCGGCGATTAATCGCTGAATCGCCTCGACGGGATGCTTGAATCCGAATGACTCGCTCTCGAAATATCAACCTTCTTGTGGGCTTTGGGCCGCACCCATTTCTTCGCTGGCCCATACGCGGTTGTATTGGGCTAGGCCTTTACTTTGGCCCAATTTAACGCCGTGGGCTTTGAGTTTAAAGTAATAACTCGTTTGGATATAAATTTTTTGGGGAAGAGTTACAAATAATAGATATAGGTTTTTGTAAAAAATTACAGAAATTAGTGATTTTGAAATGATAAGTTATTTTGAGTTAGTAATCATTGAGTGATTGTAACAGTTCGTTTGGATATAATTTTTTTAAGAAGTAAGTTTAAATAATAGCTCGTTTGGATATAGATTTTTGTAGAAAATTGTAGAAATTAGTGATATTAAAATGATGAGTTATTTTGAGTTATCATAAATAAGTAATTATTTTGAGTGATTGTAATAACTCGTTTGGATATAATTTTTTAAGTAGTAATAGTTGTAAATTCATATTTGTAATTTTTCCACAAAACCAAAAACCAAACGTCCCTTTTAATGTTAAAAGTTATTCTTAATCAAGGTGAATAAATGATAAACGAGTTATTACTACATTTTAATGAGTAATATATAAACATATAAGTGACATGATTTTTTTATTTGCCTTTACTTTGGAAGCAAAAATGTTTTTCAGACTTAATTTTTTAGTACAATGATTATGTTTGGGAGTTGGGAATTCTAATCGAGAATACATGTCATTTATTGCTAGATTAAGTTTACTGTGACAAAATAAATTATTCCTTCTTTAACATATTTATATTTTAAAAATAGTCTTATACTCCTAGTCCCTATGAAATGCTTTTTTAAAAAAAACAAACCATTTGTAAAATGTTAATGATAATAAACTATTTAAAGAAGGGATGTATTAATTTTTAAATACTTATCAAAAGCTAGGGTTTTTTTTCCTTCCATAATATAAAAGGATAATGGAAGGTTGAAGAATAAAAGGGCACATGGGCAATAATGGTATTGGGAAGGGGTTTATGAAAAAATAATAAAATTAAAATAATAATAATAATAATAATACAAGCTTCAAAAATTCCATCACAACGTGAACCCTTTGTCCCTTTCTGGCTGGCTGCGGCTGCGGCTGCGGTACCGTTGTCCGACACGTTCTAACGCCTTATCTCGTAAACCTTCCTTCTTAGCTGTTTTTTTTTTCCTGATATAATTCTTTAAATTAATTTTCAATTTAGAAATTGAAATATCATTTTAATTTATAAATTCTGAGTTTTATTCTAACGTTTGAAATCAAAATTCATTAATAATAATAATAATAATAATAATAATAACCAAAGAAAGACATGTAAAACTCTTTCAGTAATTTGATTTTGGTCCATAACTCAGGACAAAAATTGACTACAAAAAGAAGAATGATGGATCAATATAAGTAATTTGGTTGACTAATATTTGAGATCGAAACTGTAACGTTAATATTGAATTGGTTTATAACCATTACGCTACTAACTCATTTGGTTCTTAATTATGTTTTCAAAGTGCAAATTGTGAAATTATAATCGTAATTATGTACTTTCAATAAAAAAAAAAAAAAAAATTAATATGAGAGTCAAATACCCATTTTCGAACTCAAATTTGGGACGGTAAAATTAAAATAGATTAACAGCAATAAAGATAACTAACTGCATGACTTATTCAATAATTCAATTTATTTGTTTATATATTGCTTTCGATGAAATTAATTACTTAAAGAACGTAAAAATGTAAAGGAGAGATTGAGAAGAGTTGAGAGAAAAAAAAAAAAAAAAAAAAAAAAAAAAAAAAAAAAAAAAAAAACAATAATGGGGGAGGAGAGCGAGAAATTAATTTAAGAGATACAATAATTGAGTCCATGCATGAATAAGGAGAAATATATGAAAAAAATTATGGTAAATAACATATCAATTTCTCCTCCAAACAATTTTATCCAAATAAGTTTTTCTTATAATCTCCCTATAAACAAATTTATTTGAGTATAATTTTTCTAATCACTCATTTAAACGATCTTATTTTGATAAGGTTTTTCAACAATCTTGAAAAAGAAATACTCATGTACACATGAATGTATAGAGAGACCCTACTCATATACCCATATGACACCATTTAGTGCCACATAAATTATTTTTAAATATTAATTAATACAAAAAAATAATAAATAAATAATTTATGTGGTATTAAATGGTGCCACATAGTACATGAATAAGGTCCCTCTACACATCCATATATAAAAGAGTATTTCTCTTATAAAAAACAATCTTTTATTTTCTACTATCACGCATTTAAACTATTAAATTAAACAACACGAATCTTTTCACTTTTTGAACGTTTAGAGAACCAAAATGAAACATACTAATTAAAAATGAATTAACTAAAATTCAACAATTTGATAACTAAAAATAAATAAATATAACAAACATTAAACTTTGGGGACCAAGATGAGATATTGATATAAAATTATATATAAAATTATTTTATCAATATACATGTTAATAGTGGAAGAATTAAATATTAAACCATGTGTAAATAAATAGTATTTTAGATTTTGATGACCATACAAACTATAGTTCAACCATATCAATATATTTATATGACTAAGAGGATATATGAGTTACAAACATTCAAATATCGAGAGTTAATGGTACAGTTGAATATCTTATTCGATATTAATCCATTTCAATTCGTCACGAGTTCAAATCCAAAAATTAGTATTTGACTTTCATATTAATGTCGCCAGCAACTTGCTCATGTTGGCAAGAAAATAATAATTGATGAAATATAAACTAATTTTCAATTTATTTGTCTATTGAATTACCTTCCCAATATAATATAAAAGTATTTCATTAATATATGGATGGTTAATAATCACTTACTTATTTTGCTATGAGTATGAATGGTATAGATTATTTATGGAAATTTCAAACCATAAAGATTAAATGTTAAAAGTGATTAAATGGTGTTAAAAATATGGTACCCATTAACACTAAGTCACATTTTGTTGTTTATTATGTAAATCGAATGGGTGAATAGCACAATCAATCATAAAAATCAATATTGATATGCCCTAAATTAATAATTTAACATTTTTCTGTCTTTAACTCCTAAATCAATTTGAATTTTTATATTAAGTTTTAGCTGTCACACGAGAATAGTCAACATAGTTGACTTCTATACAACCATTTCTTTACGTTCACATTTCCATCTAAATTTTATATATGCGTTTGAATTTAATTTTACATTTTGAGACTAAAATGTGACCAAAGTTAACTAAACAAATTTAAAATTAAAAAGTTCATTGCGACATTAAAATATATATATTAGTAATATAATCATAAGTTTGTAGTCAGTTTTTTTTTAATTATAATTTTATTTTAAAAAGATTTTATTTTTATTATTAATCTCTTCATCATACTTAAAAAACGTAAAAATTTATTAATTTTGTAGTAAATTCAAACATTTTTCAGCATTCGATAATTATTCAATTTTTGAAATTTAAGTTTATAACTACTATTTTAACCCATAATTTTTTTTTACTTTGAGATATATATTTTACTTGTGTTTTATAAACCAACTCAAAATTTGAAAGTTAAAAACAATAACTTTCAAATACTTGTTTTGAATTATGAAATTTGATTAATATTCACCTACTTACTTAAAATGAGATGAAATTTATATAGAAAATTTGAGTAAAGACATCCTTGAATGTTAGAAACTAAAATCAAAAATTTATTAAACGGGTTTAGCAACTTAGGCCCCGTTTGATAACCATTTGGTTTCTTGTTTTTGGTTTTTCAAATTTAAGCTTATTTTCTTTCAAAATTTCTACAATACGCTCCATCCTCCCCACTATTTATCCATCCTTCTTTAAGAAAGTAGGAGAATACTAACCAACTTTTAAAAACAAAAAC